>LBNU01026889.1:201021-211137 GCA_014162995.1 Artemisia annua | reverse complement strand
GTTATTTTATAATTTTATAAAAATAAATTTTATTTTTCCAAGTTATTTTCCCTTTATTTTGTATTTTTAATAATTAATAAATAATTAATAATAGTTTTTAATTAATAATAAAAATATAAAAATCCAAAAAAGTGTAATCTTTAGTTTTAAAATTTATTTTAAAGTATTTTAGAATTTTCAAAATTGTTTTCACTTTTCTTAAGTTCATTTTTCCTTTTTAGTTTTAATTTAGTAATTAAAATTAGATTTTAAGTAAAGTAAATAAATAAAAAGTAAATTAAAAGTAATTTAAATAAAGTAAAAGTTTAAATTTACTTTTTAGACCCTTAGGAATTTAGAACTTGTCATTAGGGTTTAGGTTTTCCATAATTGCCTTAGAAATCCCGAGATTAGCTCGGGAACTTAAGTTTCGATTCCGTTTTAGGTGTAGGTTTTTATTTCCGTGTTTTCCGTGTTTTATTTGTTTTTACGTGCTTTTATTTGTAGTAATTTAAGATTCCCTTATCCCGAACTATTCACTTCACGAATCGCGAACACGAACCTACAAACCAAGTTTCAGCCTTCGTTGGGATAACGACCCGAGGAACGTACTTGCCCGTGCTATCCTCGGAAGATAAACCACTATATATATACTATATATATTGTTGTTGTATCAGGGCTATTCAAGATCAACTCACTAAACAGTTTGAAGTTCAAGTGTTTATGCAAAAGGCATTAAGGGCAAAAAGCAAGGCAGAATTGAGATTACGGGTGATCATAAGCAGCAATAGACCATTTTGAGAGACTATGTTGTAGAGTTGCAGAAAACAAACCCTAATATAACAGTTAGGATAAGTGTACAAACTGCAACAGATCCAACAAGTCCAACCAGAGTTTTCAAGAGAATGTATGTATGCTAAGGTACTTTGAAGGAAGGATATAAAGCTTGTCAAAGAGAGTTGTTGGGATCAGATGGTGCTTTTATGAGGGTTCCTTTTCCTGGTCAGCTTCTTACAGCTGTTGGTATTGATAGCAAAAATGGAATATACCCTTTAGTCTATGCTGTTACAGAAGCTAAAAACAAAGATTCGTGGACTTGGTTTCTTGAATGTTTAGCAGATGATCCTGACTTGCAGCCAAATTCAAACTACACTTTTATCAGCGACAAACAAAAGGTGATGTTAATTTATAGTTGAATATATTCACTTACATTATTGATGAATGATACTTTTATTAGTAATGAATTGATGTTCCTTTGTGCAGAGTATCATTCCAGCTTTAGCAGCAGTATTCCATAGTGCAGAACACAGATTCTGTTTTAGGCACATCCATGAGAATATGAAATTGCAATGGAATGCTAGAGCCTACAAGGAACATTTGTGGAGATGTGCAGCCACAACAACCGTCCAACAATTTGAGGAAGCCATGCTTGCATTCAAGAGTTTTAGCGAACCTGCTCATGCTTGGTTAAGTAAGATACCACCTACACATTTGTCACGGTCGCATTTTTCAGGTACTAACCAAATCTCTGTCTAAGTGTACATCTTTTGTTGTTCAACATTGTGGTAAATTGTTGTCTGTATTACTAAAACATGTTCTATACATGTGTATGGACAGCTCATTCTGATGTGTTACTTAATAACATGTGTGAAGTATTTAATCAGAAACTAGTGGGAGGTAGGCACAAACCCATCATTTCTGCTTTAGAATACGTTAGAGAATATTGTATGAATAGAATAGTGAATGTTGTGAATGTAATTGACAAGTGTGTCGGACCATTAACGCCAAAGGAAAAACACATGTTAGACTTGATTAAGAAGCAGGCTTATAAGTACACTATTTTACGGATAGAAGGAGATAACTATCAGGTTAGTGGATGGGGAGATAAGTGTTTTGTGAATGTTGAAGTTGGGGCTTGTACTTGTAGAAGATGGGAGCTTACATGTATGTCATGTATACATGCTGTTGCTACCAATAGGTATATGAGCTTCAATGGAATACAAGTTGGATCTGTAGAATCATGGGTTCATCCATGTTACTTGCTTAAGACTTGGGAGGAAACTTACAAACACACCATCCAGCTCATAAATGGTTATCAACATTGGAAAAAGTTAGATGTGCCAACAATCATTCTTCCACCTAAACATCATAAACTATTGGGTAGGCCACGAAAGAAAAGAACTAGGGCTTTTACTGAAAATGATGATAATGATAAAAATAGTAAGTTGTTACAGCCTAGTAGGAGGGTAGTTTATGGTATTTGTGGCAATGCTGGACACAACAAGAAGACATGTCTTGGGCAAGGAGGTGTAACAGGAAGTCAAGGCAGTACCCATCAGTCTCAAAAAACAGGTTCATCCCAACCAAAAGTTCCATCAAAGAAGAAGACAAAGGTTAAAGGTAACAACTTTGAAGCAAATGAACAAGCTTAATGTCAAACTGATGCTCAATCTCAAAGTCATGTACATGAAACATGTGGTCAGTCTGAAAGTCATTTTCAACCAAGTGTCGTCTAGTCTCAAGATGGAAGTCAAGGTTATGTTGCTTATGATGTGTCTCCAAAACGATTGTGGACTAGGAAGAAGATTATAGCAGCAAAGATGGCTTCGCCACAAAAAAATGTGGGTTAAGTATTTCAAAGACAATGTTTTTCATCGAATATGTAACTCCTAGATAATATTTGCTCTGTTTAAACAATGTGTGTTTTTGAACTTTGTAGACTACAAAATTTTATGCATTTGAAAATATATCCATTTGCATTATGTAATAAATCATCTAATGTAAGTCTATGGGAAAAATTGACTATTAAATAGTTAATTACCAGCTTGAGTTCATACTTTGATAATGTTACTCTATTTTGACAAAGAGCAATGAAGAATCAACAATGGATGAACAACAAAAGAGTAAGTTTATGTTCATACTTGAAAGTGGTATTTGTTCATCCATCTTTGGTACTTGGATCTGTCTTACTTGAATCTGTGTTTGCTAGTTGGATAATGTTATTCTATTTTGACAAAGACCAATGAAGAATTATAAATGGATGAGCCACACCAGATGAAGTTTATGTTGGTACTCAAAAGTGGTGTATTTTCATCTATCTATGATAATTCATCCATCTTTGATACTTGGATCCGTGTTTACACTATGATCATTTTACTTGGATATGTTCTGAATTGGATAATGTTTGTCTGGCTACTCATGTAAGTAAATGTATTTTTGGGCAAGGACCTATTAATAAACAAATAAAGGCAGCACAATACAATGACAAAACCATAAATGGAATATAATATTTGTATTGTTAGCCAAGGACCAAACTAGATGCATTCAAGATTTTGTAGTAGTCAACCAACACTAAGGATACCTAAACACAACTTACAAATAACTGTACATAACATCTACTTTCTAGAAGGGATCCAAAACACAAAAAACCAGTGAGTTTCTAAACCCACTAAATAAACCATATACAAACGAAGATGATGACTATCCATGAGAAAACACAGAAGTTGCTCAATCGGCAAACTTTCTCCTTCTCAAAAAGGAGTTCAGCTATGGATGCTTGGTGAGCAGCCTCTAGCTCGTTTGCCCTGTCCCCGGCATAGACAGCCTCCAGTGTCTCAACAATGAGGCCGGCTTGGCATTCTTGTAATGCCACCTCATTCCAGTGAAGTGTCTCCTCAAGTATATGATCACTTCCCTTGCACTCCGTGGCATTAGTGGATCGTACCACCCATTGAAGGGACATCTTGATCCCTAAAAAGCAAAAATCAAAAGTTGGGGATCACATTGAATCTTAAACTCGAAAGTTAAAAGTAAACTTTTAAGCTAAAATAACCACTACACTCAAACCATGATTAAACCATAAACGTGACATTTTAACTAAAAAGAACACAACCATTAACGCACCTCAACTGGGCATGAATAGTAATGCCTTCTCACGTTTACGTGTTCCAACAAGTCCTAACCACAGCCCTCCTACCACAACCACAACGCACCATTTTTGAGATTTGATCAGAAATATTAAAGATAAGATTTTATGAGAGAGGGGAGAGTTTAGGGATGAGTGGTGAAAAAGTTTAGCTTTTAACAGCCAAATAATTACTGTAGAAGTCCCAGAAGCCGCGTGGTACTTACGCGGTTTGATAAAATAAATGAAATTACAAAATGACGATAATGCCCTCGGACTAAAGACAAAATGAAACGGAAAGGAACGGGGTTGACCAGAGGATTACGGGTCAAAGGACGCATTCGGCCTCAAAAACTTAAAAAAAGGACTCACAGCGATGAAAATGCTAAGTTTTGGGCCCTGGCGATGTTTTTTTGACAAGTTTAGGGATCAACGGTGTATTTTTGTCTTATTATTATTATTATTATTATTATTATTATTATTATTATTTTTGAACTTAATGCATTTTTATTAATAACGGTTAGATAAAAAGTCTTTCTATCAATGGCAAATTAGATTAAACTCAAAGGATTGTAAGCTCCTGAGTAAGAACTTCGGGCCGCCTCCTTTTAGTCCCATTTAATTAGGCCTAAATATCTCATAATTTAAAATTGTTAGTAGATTAGGTAATTTGAGATCTTATTAAAGAGAACTTTTTTATAAGATAGCATTACTTTAGTCCAGCAAATCAGATGATTGTCTAGTTTTGATTATTTGTGTGATTACGTGAATTTTGACATTATTATTGTAATCCATAGAACGTGTCATATTATAATATCACATCTAGTCTTTTTAATTTTTCTATTCCCAAATTACATACCCTTCATTTTTATATTTTATTTTTATCGCTTAAACTTTAATTCTTAAATATGGTATAATAATATTCTTATAGTGTTTAACTACATTTTTTTGTTAAAGAAAAAATAAATAAAACAAGATTTATATGTCCTCTTCCTCGATTACCTAATATCAGGGTATGGAGCGCGTCGTTTGATATGGCGAGCTTCACAGGGGTCACTACTCCCCGGGAAGCGAACAACGCACCAGGAAGTTGCCAGCTTCCCCGCCCCATTAAGACTCATGATGCCATGCTCAATCAATGCCGTTTTGTTTATCTTGACTTGCAACTCTTAAGACACCTAATAGCATTTTCTGGGAGCTATCTAGTAGATAGGTTCATTGATCACATACGATATTCTAGGTATTATGAGATGTTAATGTGTCACTTCTTTAAGCAAGGGGAAGAATAGTAGGAAGCAGATAGAAGCAAGTTCCCTTACGGTTTAAGCAACTAAAAATAAAAAATAAAAGCTACATTTTGATATACATATTCCTTTTGTTCTTTGAAAATATTTTTACTTTTACATTTGAGAAACATATATGCTTGGCCACAAAAATGGAGAAAAATTCAATTAGTGACTATTATGTTTTTTCAGAGGGACAAATATCAATCACTCATTTTATAAAGAAAAAAAAAGGAGGGGAGGGGGGATGGCTAATTAATATTATTAATTAAAACTCATTTTCACCACTAATTTTTTCAAAAATTACACATCTCAATAATCGTAAACCTTTAACCTACATAAATTACATCATCGTGACGAATATTTAATTATGTTTCAATAGATGAGCACTTTCATATATTTTTAACAATTTTTTTTCTTCTTTTTATTTTTTTGGTTTTTTTGGTTTTTTCTTGGTGCGGTATTTTGTTTGAAGTATCACATGTGATATAACACTAATCTGTAAGTTCGAACACTCAACATGCTTTTGTAAAACAGCTATAAGTATTTGTGTAGAATTTCAAATGATTGTTTTTGGTATTCAAAAATACACATCAAGAGCTTTTCAACCATTTATAACACATAATTTTTGAACATCCAAATCAATACAGTTTATTCATAAAAGTTGAAGCAAATAGAACATTTTTTTCGATAGTCAAACCCGTTTGATGTATTACATGTAATATAACATTACGAGTATATTGTAAGTTCGAACACTCAGCATGATATCGTGAATTAAGCATACGTATTTGTGTAAAACTTCAAATGATTAATCGTTTTTGGCATTAAAAAATACACATCCTTAACTTTCTAACCATACATCAAACATAATTGGTGAACATCCAAATCAATATCGTTTATTGATAGAAGTTGGAAGAAATAGAAGATATATTTTTTGAAACTCAAACTCACTTGACATAGCACATGTGATATAACATTAATCTGTATGTTTGAACATATAACATGCCGTCTTAAAATGAACATAAGTATTAGTATATAACTCCAAAAGATTTGCCATTTTTTGCATTGAAAAATACACATTCTAAGCTTTTCAACCATATATCACATATAAATATTCGAACCTCTAAATCAATACGGTTAATTCATAGAAGTCAACGAAAATAGAAAAAAATGATATTCAAACTCGTTTGATATATTACATGTCATATAACACTAATATATAACTTCAAACACTAAACATGTTGTCGCAAAATGGGCATAAGTATTATACTATATAACATTCATTGAAGTGGTTTGGGGAGATGACACTACTCCAAAACCGCCGGGTTGGAGGTCGGCTTGAGTGAGTGGGGCGATTTGGGTGCACTGTGAAGTCGCGGCTTGAGCCGACACTATCCACACGCCGAGCCAAGTCGTCGAATTAGAAGGATTAAAATATGTGGTTATTAGGTTTGGTACTTATAAAAAACGATTTTTTAGCAGTGCATCATTTGGTTATTTGTGTTTTATGGTCTTTTGGTTTTCGCGTATTAAAGGTATCTTTGAGACTTAAGATATCTTTAAGACTTTACATTTATTTTTAGAGCACGAGGTATGATAACTCAAGTTATCACTTGACACGCCATGTCAGCACCACATCAGCTTTAACATTTTAACCTTAATACTAAAAAAACACCCCTTGTCATAACACCACATTTTGTGCCCCACTTTTATTTTAAAACTTATAAATTACAATTTAAATCCTTTAACTAATTTTTCATTCATAACATCATCTCATAAATAATAGGGATAATGGTTTCTAAATGTATCGAAGTTGCCATTTTTTACTTAGTTGTGAATCATTCTTTTTTTTCCTAACAAATGTATCGAACTTGCTAATCCCACCAATCTTAACACTTCACGAGGTTTTTGGTTAGAATATTTACATAAACTGTCCTTGTGGTTAGGCCCAAATTGCAAGTTTCGTCCTAACGACCGTTTAGCCAACGATTGTTTGTAACGTTAGTCCTTTATACTAACGCCCGTTTTCAATTAACTCAAAATTTGGTTTTCTTAAAAATAATTCTTTTCTATGTGATTTTATACGCGGTTTTATAAACGTTTTTATATAAGTTTTTACACACGTTTTTATCCATGTTTTTATACATGATTTTACACACGTTTTTATACACGTTTTTATATACGTTTTTATGCATGTCTTTATACATATTTTTACACACGATTTTATACACGTTTTTATAAGCGTATAAAATTCATGTATAAAAACTTGGATAAAAACGTGTATAAAATGTGTCTAAAAACGTGTATAAAGACATGCATAAAAACGTGTATAAAAATGTGTATAAAAGTGTGTGTAAAACCGCGTGTAAAATGTGTATAAAGACATGCATAAAAACATATCTAAAAATGTGTATAACAATGTGTGTAAAACCGTATATAAAAACATGTATAAAAACGTATGTAAAAACATGTGTAAAAACGTATGCAAAAATGTGTGTAAAAATGTGTATAAAACCACGTAGAAAAGAATTATTTTTAAGAAAACTAAATTTTGAGTTAATTAAAAATGGCCGTTAATATAAAGGACTAACGTTGCAAACAATTGTTGGCTAAACAGTCGTTAGGACGAAACTTACAATATGAGCCTTACCACAAGGACGATTTATGTAATTATTCTAACCAAAAACCTCGTCAAGTGTTAAGATAGGTGGTATTAGCAAGTTCGATATATTTGTTAGAAAAAAAATAATAAAATAATAAAAAAGAATGATACACAACTTAGTAAAAAGTGGCAATTTCAATACATTTAGAAACCATTATCCTTAAATAATAATTCATTCATTAAAGTCTATTACAAATATAAACATACAAAAAAAAAAAAAAACGAAAATAAAAACATGCGAAAATAAAAACAGACAAAAATTTAAAAACATACGAAAATTTAAAAACATACGAATTACAAATGCTTATTCATCTTGTTCTTGCTCATGTTCTTGTTGTCGTTGAAGATGTTTTTGCCAAAGATGTTCCATAATGTCTTGTTGGAGACTAATATGCGTTTCTCTGTCACATATTTCTTTTGCCTTTCGACGATAGACATCACATATGTTGACCCACCTTTCTTGCCTCATATGTGGTACCGGATTCACCCACATTTCGTTATACTCACTTAATGCAAACTTTTGATCTTTTAAAATCATGTTATGTAAAATGATGCAAGAATACATGATTCTACTTATCCTGGTAACTTCTATTCGACGGGCCGGTTGTTGTAGTATACCTCAACGTCCTTGGAGCACACCAAAAGCACGTTTGACATCATTTTGTGCACTTTCTTGTTTTCTTTTAAACTAACCATGTTTATCATCAGTTGCGACCGTGAATGATTTGACGAAAGTTGCCCACTGTGAGCAAATTCCGTCAGCTAAGTAATATCCCTTTTCATACATGGTTCCATTTACCAATATGGTGCTACAAGGGCGACGTCATCAAGAATGTCGTCGAATAATGGAGAGTTATCTAAAACATTAATATCGTTCCACCCCAAAAAATGCATGCCAAATCCAGAAATCTTGCGAAACAACAACTTCAAGCATTATTGTTGGGTATTTTTTAACACCCCTACCATATTGCCCTTGCCAACCCATCGGACAATTTTTTCACTCCCAATGCATGCAGTCAATGATACCAAACATTCCCGGAAAACCATGATAACGCTCATGTCTTTCATAAATATTTTGTATGTCGGCATATGTTCACTAGTACAAAAAGTTCTATTGGTCACGCATGGTCGATTTTGAAATGTCACACTGTAACATTTATACGTGACTAAATGTACCAGAATAAAATGAACAGTCACACTTGATCCGACTTGTGTGACCATTTCGAAATTCTATTGTCACACATTTGAATATTTATGTGACTAGAGGTAACTGGAAAAAAAATTTTGGATTATTTAGTCACTTTTAATTCGAGACGTGTGACAGATACAAATGAGCTCGAAACATTAGTCACACTATAGATATACATATGTGACGAATATATGTCACACAATTTAAAAGTGTGACCAAAAATCATGATATATGGTCACATAGGTAATTGTGTATGTGGCCTAAATTATATAGTCAAGTTGTCACACATTATTAAACGTGACTGCTATCCTTTGCTGAATATTTAGCGCCACATAGCGTGCTGGACAATGTGTGACAATGGAAGAAGTAATTTGAAAAATCGTTATCAGCGATATGCGCATTTAATAGGTGACAAACATATCACTACAGTTGACGAGTGTGACCCAAATGTGCATATATGGTCACACTAAAACCATAGAAATCATGATTTAACGTGTAACGAAAATATCGATACATATGGTCACGTAAGTTAATATGTTGTCCTAAGTTTAGTTTGGTGCTTTGCTTGCCAAATCCTAACCATGTGTATACGTCCACACTTAACTTGAAATCACGATCATTGTGATCTATAGGCTTACAAAAAACATAAAATAATATAATAAAATACAATAAATATAATAGTCACCATTGTAACTATAGGCTTTACAGATAGTCAGCACCCATCATCAGCAAATGTGTATCTAAATGAATGTTATGGGCCACTATTATAAAGGTATACAATATCGTGACCAAAACATTCAACAATAAGTCGCATGGAGTTTTTGCCTTTCCATACATTTTGAAGATCCCTCATCATCTGAGTATCGCTTACATCGAACGAAAAAATTCAAGCCTCCAACCCTTCATATTGTTTAGATAGGTACCTCATAGTCTGTCCTCTTTTGCTTAACTGCTTGACCCTGAGCACTTTTCTCTTCTTTCTTTGATGGATAAAATTTCTTCCAATCCTCAGTGCTTCATAATTCCTCTTCCGCTCCATTATCTTTTTGTTCTTGAGTTGTTACTCTTGCATTTCTTCTTTTATTTGCTTCATCACAAA
>LBNU01026889.1:117487-158548 GCA_014162995.1 Artemisia annua | reverse complement strand
CAATTTGCCAAAAATTGTATGGTATTCGACTCACCATATCTTTAATTAGTGAAGAGTTGGCTAGCCCGCAAGATTATGGCTTGTGGTAAAGGCAGTTGGAAAACCATAATTGGTAATCAGCTCACCAAAGATAATTTATCTAAGAGTTGGCTAGTCCAGAAGCTAACGGCTTCTGGTAAAGACATATCAAATCCGTTGAAAGTTGGTGATTTGCTCAAAATCACATGGTTATCGGTGTACCATGGTTCTTACTTGAACTGAAACATTTGGCTACTACAGAAGTGATGGCTTTTGGTAAAGAGACTTAAAATCCATCAAGTTTTCATAAAAGATTGCTAGGGACTAGCAATAGTTTAGTGTGGGGGATTGATGAATGCTCAAACACTCATCATTTTTGGTCAAATCTGAACTGCAAAACATCTGAAAACACTTAAAAACGCATCAAAATGCATAAAATATCCAATGATCGTGTTTTATATGTTTCAAATGCAAAATGTTTAAAAACAGATGAAAAATGAACAAAGTTTGCATAATTGGCAGTTTCAGTCCCCCAACTTTTAAAGATTGGCAAAAATAGTCCCTTGAATTTAAAAATGTGGAGTTTTATCATTCAAGGTCCCTGAAATATTTTAAGTTGTCAAAATTGGTCCTTGAATGAATTTTTGGGTGAATGGCAGAAAAGGTCCCTGAACTTTTGGAAAATGTCAAAAATGGTCCTTGGGTATTTAAAATGGAAAAATAACATTTATGGTCCTTGGGTTATTCGACTTGGCAAGTTTGGTCCTTGTAACAACTTTTGGAAAATTACATAATAGGTCCTTGAACTTTTCAGCAATTACACAATTGGTCCTTGTGTTATATAAATACAAACCATTGGACCTTTTGTGTTTATATCCGGCCCACCACACACCCTTTACCCAAAAACCCAAAAACAAACCCATCCTCCCCTAGCCTAATACCCCTTAGCCCATTTCACCCGTTATATAAAAAAACCCGTCCCCCGTTTTTGTTATAACTCCTCGGTCAAACACCAGGGTCAAACCCCCAACCTCTCCCTCCCACTTGGTACCTGTTACTGCTCACCCTCCTCACCTCCACCTCAGCTTCACGACTCCTTGTCCCCCCAACCTCCATATGATCCAAAATTCATTTATTGATCATAAAACCCTCCAAGCAATCCTAACTGCTTTTATGACTTTTTTGGCGCCAAAAGAAGATTCAAAGGCTGAGATTGTTTTAAATCATCCAAGGGCTGAGAATAGTGGTGGGAAGTACTGAGAAGTGAGGAGTGAAGATATAGTTTTTACTTAGCTTATGTTTATGTCGAATAGCTTAATTTTCCCTTTTCTAGTGTAATTTTTAGTTCTAAAAGCTTGTACTCAGTGTTTTCAGTGTATTATAAACTCTTTTTAGTAATCAATTTCAAGTTTTAAGTACGAATTTAAGTTATTGCAATTTCAAGTTCAATTTCTCTGATTTACTTTCATGTTGTTGTAGTTGATGTTAAGGACTAGTTTAAATCATATAAGCTCCCAGAAAGCTTCTTAAAGCTTTTAGAAACTTTAAAATTCAGTTTAGGTTCATAAATCAAAAATCACAAAAAAATCACATATAAATAGATAAAAATGGAAAATGCTGTGAAGATGGTGATCTAAGTTGGAGCAAAGTGAATATTGGATGGCTTTGGGTTAGTGGTTCTGTGGAGAACCTATAGGAGTGATCTTGGGTCCTTGTTCTAAGTTCTAAGCTGGATTGTCTTTTGTAAGCTAATCTTTCATATTTGGCATTTTAATATTCCACTGTTATTTAGCTGCTTGTTCTTCTTCTTATATGCTTGTTTGGTGTTAGTAAGTAATAATTTAGCTTAAAATTAATAGCTTGTTCTTAGAACATTGTTGTTGCTTGAAATTCCATTCTCACAGTTAAATAGGTAGAATTGTCATTTTCTTGTTCTTGCAGTTATTATTGATGTTATATGCTTATTTGGTCTTATGGAGTGATAATATAATCTATGGAATAAGTTTCTTGGTCTTAATCTGTTTGTGACTTTGAAAATCTCAAAATCAGCCTTTTTAAGGAGTGTTTGGATTTACTGTATAATCTGTGTTATAGTTTGTTTGTATCATTGTTCTTGTTTGATATATGCTACAAAAGGACTAAATACCTCAGTTCAACAATAAAATCCAGACCCTTTTTGAAAGAAAGTCAAAATCTTATTAAAATCCATTTAATTTGTTATCTGTGATAATATTAAGTTCCATAAATCTAGATATAAGCTTAAAAGTTGTTTAACTAGCTTAATTTAATATCTCACTAGCTTAATATAACATAATCAGTAGGTAAATTAGGATCAAAGTTCGTTTAAGTCAAACCATTAGTGTAATTTAAAAGTCAACATTTCAGCTTAATAAATTTTTGAATAAACTTTGCAATTTCTTGTAGGCTTTAATATTAGAGTTCTTGATTTGTGCTTTTTAGGTTTTAATCTTTGACTGCTTGTCTTGCTTTTAGTATTTTTTATAATTTTTGGTTAGCTTGTTTAACTGCTTATTTTTGCTTGTTTTCTTAGCTGTTTTTCATAGACTTGCCCTGTGCACAGTTTTATAGTCATTTTCTCAAGCTTGCACAAGCTTCATTTATTTGCTTTAGCTTGTCATAATTGGTGTTTTGTGTAGCTCTCCTAGCTGTTAACTTATGCTTGTGCTCATTTTTCCATTTGTGCTTATTATAATTGCTTAATTTGTTCTTAAAAAATGGTTCATCAAACTCACTACACTGAGTCATCAGTGTAGAGGGCCCTTTTTCATAAGCTCGTCAAAAAGCTTATCTCTTGGACTTAGCTTGTGAGATTTGTTTTTTTGAAAAGCCCATCCACCAAAGTCTAAGGTCCTGTGCTCATTTTCAATTTTGTAGCTTATTTGATAAGGCTGCAAATAGCTTTTTCTTTGTCCCATTTTGTATATCACTGAGCAAATCAGTGAGTTCAAAGCTTTTTCATAAGCCCCTCATAAGCTAACCAGTGGTCCCCACTTGGTGAGCTTTGGCTTTTTGGAAAGCCCACCAGACCATCTTGCTATATCCAGTGCTTATTTTGGCTTTTGAGCTTATTGAATTGACCTTCAAGTTGACTGCAGGGGGTGTTTGGTTCACAGTGGTCATTGGAATTGCTTATTAGCTTGTTTCAAGCTTATTAGTGAATTTCATTGTTCCACTTTGTTCATTCCAGTTCAATTCACTTATTTTCATCTTATTTTACTTTTGGTTTCTAGTATTAAGCTTATTTCAAGCTTATTGGAGCTTGAATCCATCACTGTGAGCCCAAAAGCTCACTGTGAAAGCTCATAAGCTCATCTCTGCTTATTTTTAAGTTTTAAACTTTTTGTCTTCATTAAAGTTTGTTATTTTTAGTAGTTTAACAGTTTCATAAAAAGAAAAACACAAAAACATCACTTTTAAGCTAAGTGATAGCTTCTATTTAGGAGCTTAATTGCTTATTAGCTTATTTTCATTAAGGACATATAGTTTTTATAATTTTCCTAGGTTCCTGTATTTATCTAATAATTATATAAAAAGTTTCAGATTTTTCTTAGGTTATATAGTATTTATAATAAATCAATAATAGTTTTGGTAATTAATAAATTAATAATAAATACATAAATAGTGTAATAAATATATTTTCAGTTTTAAAATTTGTTTTATAATATTTTAGATTTTTCTAAGTTTTAATTTCACTTATTTAAGCTTATTTTACATTTTCATAATTTTTAGGTAATTATTAAATAGTTTAAATTAGTTTTTAATTAATAATAATTAATTTAATAGTTTAATAAATAATTTTCTTTTTCCAATAATTTTCTTTTATCATTAGGATTGTAAAAATATAATTTTCATCACCTAGGTATTTATAGTTTTCCATTTTCACTTTTTATTTTGTACGTAGACGTTTATTTAAACGTAAACGTACATTTTTAGGTTTTAAAACGTTTCAAGGATATTTGGTTTTACTAGTTTATTGATATTAATCATTTAAATTATGTTCTTTGTATTTCCTGAGTTTTAACTCAACATTATCCCATTCCCAATCAAAATCACCCGATCACAGATCCGTTCTTATACATTTGCACACCTCGTTGGGATTAAACGACCCGGGGATATTCTATACTCCTTGGTTTAGCATTGGCTCAATTGTTTGACTTTAGTTGACCAAGCCCTTGGTCAGTTTTAGTTGACTGTTTGAGGCCAACCAGTCATACTTTCGAGATCATTGTTAACATATTTTTGAGAATTCACATGAATGTAACTTTTCGAAAACATGTATACTGAATGAATCCTCATGAATGTGTGTGATGTTATAAGACTTATTAACTTGTGATTGTGTTGTATTATTGGACATGTAACCATTAGACGTTTGTGCTTTAAATGATTAATTGCTAAGTCTTATTAGATACATGTTAATTGATAATACCGTCACTAATCACATATTAATTAACTGGACTATAAATGCATCTTATAACTTGTACATCTTTGAATATCAAACATGGACTCGGACTAATGACTAACAAATCTGGATGTTTGATTTCATGACATGACACTTACAGAACACAATGGCTCAACACAATGAATCTGTCTCAGAACAAACTCTACCACTTATCACACTTGGTGAAATTGTCCCAGCAGACTACAACGTCATCATTGACCAAAACAATCCATGCATTGACTTCAACAAACTCAGTATTCCAGAAGACACATGCAAGATTGTCAAGGACATACTACTAGCTCATTCCTGCAAACCAATGCTAACCAAATCTACATCAGTATCGATATTCTACATTCATTAGTTCTGGTACACTGCTCGGGCTAACTTGGACGACATATCATTCACTATCAAGCTGGATCGTCAGGAATACATAGTAGACCTGGATGTTCTTCGAACCGTTCTTATGTTACCAACACCCAACGAGTTTCATCCTATGGTGATCGAACTTGAAATCCTTGATTATTTCATTGATCTAGGATACGATGTTCCAAATAATGAATCACTCACAAGACTATCAAAGTTCAACGTCAAATATCTGCCTCAACCATGGAGAACGTTTTACATGTTGATAGTCAGATCTATTGCTGGAAGAAGGAGTGGTCACGAGCATCCACGATTAGAGCACTTGCAAGTGTTTTGGGGAATGATGAGCATGAAACCAATTGATTTCGTTAGACCCATGATGAGCGACATGATCCATCACATTCAGACTGACCGTGACCGGACCGTGATTCCGTTCGTTAGGTTTACAATGATGCTTATCGAACACTTCTGTGAGAAAACCCCTGATTACATCAAGAGGATGCTTGACAGAACTAAACCAAAAGATATCTACAACAAAGACTTCAAGATCTCCTTCATCAAATCCATCAGGTTCGTTCCAAGGACGAAAGGAATGAGAATACCAGACCACTTTCTGGATGAAGAGATCAGAAAGACTCAAAACTACAAAATTTATGACAAGGCATTCAAAGCTGGGAAAGTTGGTCACACTGATAAAGAGGAAGAACCAGCTTCCATTGTTCAAACCCGAAGCAGAAGGGGTGGAAAATCAGGAAGCACAAGCAGTACCACAACTTCCCAACAATCAAAGTCTGCACCTAAACCACCCACCAGACCAAGAAGGAAAGTCTCACCGAAACACATTCCTCAAGATGAACCGTCAGCTTCATCATCTGAAACAGAAACTGAATCTGAATTCGGCTCTGAGTCAGATGACGAGGAAGACTATGAGAGAAGGTCAAAGGCTCAGGATGACAAAGAGGATGAAGAAGAGGAGTTTCCAGGACTTGAACTCACAAAACAATTAAGCAAGGAAACTGCCCGACAAGAACAAAGAAAAGATACGGGTCTCACCATTAATGAACCAAGTGGTGCTATTCGTGATGAAGAAGCAGAAGATGAACCAGTTTCTGAACCACTGGTAGAAAAGCGTAAACTCAAAAGCATCGTTGTCGACACTAGAGCAGAAAAGAAGCAGCAAGAGAAAGAATACAAAGAAGCTGCACTGCTAAGTCTCCATCATCCACAACCTCATCTAACACCGTTCAGACTACTAACACATGAGGGTGGCCATAGTAGCACTGTAGCTCCTCATTCATCACAGACTGAAACCATACAACGTGATCAAGAAGGGAACATAATAATGACGGAAGCTACAGAGGAAGATGTTGAAAAAGAGCAGACTGAGCTTATCACACCGGAATTTATTGCTCAAGTTCAACGGGAAGAGGAACTAAAGAGGAAGGCAAAAGAGGAGACGGAAAGATTACTTCATGGTCTTGATCAAGACGAAGAATTCTTTGACACCGACCAACTCATCAACTCTCCTCCTCATTCATCATCAAAGGATCCACTGATTCCCTCAGGCACACCTCCAAGGGATCCTTCACCTCCTCCATCAGAACCTGACCATGAATCATCTTCATCATCATCACATCATTCATCACCACCATCAACAAAGAAAACATTCAAAGGCAAGTCAATCAAGAAGCAGAAGGGAAGCAAATCATCACTGTCAGCATCACAAAGGATCAAGAAAGCTGTTACTTTGGCAAGGAAGAAGAAGAAGGAGACACAACCTCAAGCTGGAGACCTTAATGACCAAGTCCGAATGCTCTCAAAACAGGTCAAAAGTTTGACGACTCAAGTCAAAGATCTCCAGGAAGCAAATGCACTTGTCGACAAGCTACTGCAAGCCGACATGAGTGGGATGATCAAGGACTACACTACTGAATATCTCACCGATAATCTCGCTGCAATTGCTAAACCAGCAGTGTCAGATCTTCTAGAGCCGATTCGTTCAGAGTTGAATACCAGGATTAAGGAAAACATCGAACGAATGCTACAGTCTACTCCGTTCTATCTCCGCACTAACAGGGCTCCTCCATCACCATCCGAACTTTCAACCGAACAATTACAAGCCCTGCTAGCTGCTAAGCTCAGAAACAAGGAAGACAAGACTCCTGAAGAATCAACAATGTTCGAAGCACTTCAAACTATTGCTTCGAAAGAATCTTGCATGGAAGCTGCTGGCAAACATAAACGATCAAGGAAAGATGATGATCCTGACTCTGATCTCAAAAGCAAGAAGTCTAAGACATCAAAAGGACCATCATCTTCTCAACCGCCACACAAGACTTCCAAGGCTCCACCTTCAAAGCAACAAGCACCAGCATTCGGCTCCGGTCCAACACAATCAAAGGAACCTTTTATGCTTCAACCAGAAGACACTCAGGAAGAATCCGAATCTCCAATTCCCGAATCAAAAGTTCCTGAATTTCAAGCTGGTCCATCATCAACTACAAAGATCACAGCGAAGAAGAAGTCTACAAAATCAAAGAAGAAGAAGAAGAAGACTACTCCTTTCTCATGGTTAGATGTGGACGAAGCTCCAAAATCTGATTGGTTGACCGAGATGGTCAAGGCACAACCACCACTTGACACCGACGAACCAATGCCTGGAAATACTTTTCAGATGACTCAGAGTATCATGTCGGGACTTCAAGTTGAAAGGTTGTCTAAAGCTGAACTGAGAAGGATCAATCGTGACGCTATGGACTTTCTGAAGAATAGATCAGGGAATATAGTTGAACTACAATACCACATGGACAACATTGCCTGCGCATTATCTGGCACGTTCGACTGGCTCAACCCTGAATCAAACGTCGACACGGAAAAGAAGACTCCTTACTTCACAGATTGGACAAAGCCATTGCCTCTTCTAGGCTTTCCAGAAAGACCTAAGATCCCATACCGACACTTCTTCAACAACGACTTCAGATACCTTCAACACGCACACGAAACTTCAAAGGAAAGATATGCATCTTCACTAACGCTTTCAATACCAGCAGCCAGATACGAATTACCTGACATTGAAGAGCCTGCACCAATTTACTGCAAATCAGTTGTCACATACAACAGGGAAGCTCTTCTCGATATTCAACACTGNTCTTCTAGGCTTTCCAGAAAGACCTAAGATCCCATACCGACACTTCTTCAACAACGACTTCAGATACCTTCAACACGCACACGAAACTTCAAAGGAAAGATATGCATCTTCACTAACGCTTTCAATACCAGCAGCCAGATACGAATTACCTGACATTGAAGAGCCTGCACCAATTTACTGCAAATCAGTTGTCACATACAACAGGGAAGCTCTTCTCGATATTCAACACTGGCCTAAGAAATGAAAGCTCGGCTACACCCACCGACTACATCTCAAGTCAAGTGAAAATGTGAAGCAACCGCTTCGTATCGTTGCAATCATGGAGATCGTGGAAGACAGAAGATTCAGCTACAGTTTCATGAAAGAAATCATCGTCAAGAGACTGGATGAGAAGCGGTACACGTTTTGTGAAGCAGATTCCCCAGATCTGAACCTGAATGACATCAAAGACATGTATTTGTTAAGAATTCATGGAAAGATGCTCAACTTTGAAAAAGAAACACAATACAACTTCATCGCGTCTCTCCTACTCTACATCAGACGGGTAATAGTTCAAGAAAGAGTGGAAGATCTTCTGCTAGGCGTGGAAAGCTATCAGAACACCATCAACCTCACCGAACCACAACTCGAATTTCCTGATTTACAAGGGTCTTCACAATACACTCTCGTGCAACAACCGTCATTTNCTTTGAAAAAGAAACACAATACAACTTCATCGCGTCTCTCCTACTCTACATCAGACGGGTAATAGTTCAAGAAAGAGTGGAAGATCTTCTGCTAGGCGTGGAAAGCTATCAGAACACCATCAACCTCACCGAACCACAACTCGAATTTCCTGATTTACAAGGGTCTTCACAATACACTCTCGTGCAACAACCGTCATTTGGAATCACCTACCTCAACAGCAAGCATCAGCTTCGTTTCATGAGGTTCGATGAAATTCCTAAGTTCTGTGATGTGACACTTCAAAGAGTTCATGAAAGGTTGGCTGAAAGGTTGGAGGATGAAAAGAAGAGGTTAAAGGAGGGTAGTGAAACTGGGTGGAAAGCAAATGGACGCAGAATGATTCGCGACTTTGTCCATACTATTGAAGAAAGGCTATACCGTCGTCAACAGATCAGGAGGTTGGAAAGCTACATCGATGTTCGACCTTCATTTCCGGTCTTGACATTCAGACGACCTGATCCGCAGTTCACAGACTTTGATGCATAGCCAATGAACTTCAGCTCCCATTCTACCGGTACCAAAATTTCATTATTTTAATTATATTGATTGATTTGTAATTACTTTGGCTTGTGCACACATAACAGTGTACAACCCGCACTTTGTATTTAAAAGACCCTGTGGTACGCATCAGTGCTACAATCCTAATATAAGGAGCGAAATCTTCTTACTTTTGAGTAGAATTAATCAAACCTTTCAGTATTTTCTCAATTCTGCTCAAAAGACAAGTATTACAACTCAATAAGTAATCACTTGTTGAGGGGGAGTACTTTACTCAAAACATCGTTCTTAAATCTTAAAGTCTTGATTGATATCTCCCCCATAAGAATCAAAAAGGCATATTTTAATCAAAACGTTTACAAAAACAACATTTGATATGCTATTTTTGAGGGGGAGAAGAAGAAAGTGATTAAAAGATGATGTCAAAAGTCTTATCTTGTGCGAGGTCGACTCAGAATTGACCCACGAATTGATGAAACAACAAATGTTAGTATTCGAAAGGATTTATCCAAGTAGAAAGTACCGTTTCGAGAAACTCTTTTTAGACGTTTATTTTGACGGGTCTAACTTCCTTTAGGAATGTTAACAACTTCAAGTTAGTTATTAGGGCTAGTTATCACGTGAAAACTGATAATGTACCCCTTTAACTAAGCAACGTAAACATGTCCCTCGGGTATGTCTCTATTAAGAGTGGATCAATTCAAAAATGCAAACTCTTCCCGCATATGCAAATTTCTGAAAATACTTATGAGCATATGTGGAGGGTGAGTCTTTCATAAGATATTCAAAACCTCGAAGTGTTAACAAAAAGTTTTACACTCATAAACACTTTGAGAGATTTTCAGGATATGGTTCAAAGGCATCAATAGGATAGTCATGGAGTTACAAGGTGACTAAGGATAGGAAAAACCGTCCTATGATCCGCCTAAACCGGAGGGATCTACCCAAGGACATCACCAATAGTTAGAAATTATAAGTCCTTAGGTATGATATGAAAAAGGTGAAAAGAATGAAAGGAGAAAGAAGGGGTTGAAGAATTAAAAATAAATGAAAAGAAAGGGTGAAAAGAAATTGCCCTCCATTTTATCAACCTTAGGACAGACACCGGGTTCAATTCATATGCTACTGGTTGTTGCTAAGGCGACACCGGTATTGAAGATAAAAGACGTCATGGACCCAGTGACGCAATGCACCTAAACATTCTTAGCCACTCAGGCATCTCTTAAAAGATGTTTGTTTCATTCTCACGGGGAACCAATGTAATCTATCGATCGTCTATTAGAGATGGTTGATATTGAAACAGGAGGCCCTCTGCTCCATGCCTCCGCATAGGAAACCAAATGTGCACTATCGAGTCTAGAGCCACGAGATAACATAAAAGATCTCTTAGGAACACATAATACTTCCACACTATGTGTCTTGCATCATTGGACACTAAGTGTATATTATCGAGTCCTTCGCAGATCTTAGCAATATACCTTGAACGTTTATGAGCGATTTACTTATGTATTTCTCGAATGACTGAACGGAAATCCTGCCATGGTCAACATCAAACAGCCCTGACAGCAGGTCACTTCGGTGATTCCTTGTGGATTACGCTTAGTGTGTTCGATGGTTTCAAACGGTCTATAGTCGCGGGGTGATCTCCAGCGATTCACCTAATCGTGGGTGTACTTATGTATGTCTGTGTAAGCCCTATAGGGGGTATCCGATTAGGAACGGCGTTGGTAAGGATTAGAAGGAGTCCTCACACTATGTTGATCACAAATTCTAATTCCGAACCTGTAAGTACCGGATGTATTATTGCTAACTGTTTCAATGCAGGTACAACCACCATCCTGAACACCAGCTTCCACATGCTCATACTTACATCTCAACAACTATGAAGGCTCTCATGAAAGATCGAAGCAACACAAAAGTCAAAGATAGATCCCATGCCAAAAGAACGATGAATCATTTCTACTTATTATCTTTTGAAGACGTCTGAAGCTATAAAAGTCAACAACTAAAGTCGGAAGACAAAGACGTCAAGCAACCTCAAATGACCGTGACGAATATCACTCCTTCATAACCGATCCTTAGGGGGAGATTGTTAGGACCTAAGTTTATCAACGTTTATCAAGTCTCGATTATTTCAGAACATGTAATAGGTTGCTAGCTTATTTAAGTTATTCATGTAATCATGTAGAGTCCAAAGAAACGTCCAATGGGCTTGAAGCCCACGAATAGAACAAGATAGGGAGGAGAGGAGTGTTGCACTACTCCTCACCTATAAATAAGACTCATATGTTATCATGTAACTTGTTGGTTATTTCAATACATTAAAGAAACTCTTGCACTTTTATTCTTCTTATTTGATCTAATCAACCAAACTCTATTTCTCATCTTATTTCTACAAAATCAATACTTGTGTTTACAATATGGTGACCTAACAACTTTAATCGATGGGAAAGCAATTTTAAGGGGAGCAGTATGGTGGCCAAAAGCCCATCAATCCTGATGGATTAAAGCTTACTATTACAATAAAACAAAACTACTTAATGAATTAAATACATGTAGGACCTTCTTTCTGCTCGAAGATCTTTGTTTAGGGTGTGTCTTGTGTTGCTTCTTCGTCTGAATTCGTCTCCTTAGGGTTATGTTGCACACAAAATTCATAGGTAATGAGGGTCTATTTATACTTTCTGTCTGAGGGTTCGATGCGGCGAATGAACTAAGTAGATGTGGCGCATTGAGGTAACTTCGCGTGGGGTCCAAGATTATTATATTCTGGAATGTTCATACACCGTTTTCAGATGCAGGATAACTTAATTCTTTATGTGGCGCATGTCCTTCAGTATCTTGGATTGTATTTTGTGAAGTCTTGATAGTGATACGCCGTATGTCAATAATGTGATGCGGCGTATCTGGAATAGAACAAGTTGGATCTTCTTCGTTGACCAAAGTTTCATATGCGGCACATGCTAGAATCACATGTGGTGCATTCTTCAAAGTCAGGCAATGGTCTTCGAATTCATCTAAGTATGATTGTACGGACCATCTGTCTTGAATGATGCGGCGTATCTGTTGGTCCCATTTACACGGTCAAGTTAACTAAAAAGTTAATCTAAACATGTATCATGGTTAAATGATGTAATGAAGTTCTTTGATGAGAAGATATAAGAATGAAACGTAAAGGTAAATAGACAATGTATTTTTCAACGTTTAATTCTTATTAGAAATGAATCAAAGAGTTATACCCAAGTGTTTGCGGAATAAACACTTGGGATTGAAGTGACAAGTATGGTGTGCTTCTCCTCACTAAACTTAAGCTAAGCTTAAGTAATAACTAAGGTACAATCGAGCTATCTCGAGTACAAGTATGTTCTTTGGAGGAGAAAAGGGTTTGTGAAAGTCTAAGCATTAATTGCACAAACTTACCTTTTCTCCTCTTTATGATCCTATTTACACACAAGTATGAACTACCTTATTACCCAAGGGACTAAAGACTTCCTTGTATAAATCTTTAGAAGATTTTGTTCTCTGTCATAAGCAACCCATTTTGGGTTAAGGACAAATAACACTTTTTAGGTATAGGCTGGATTGTAGCTATTTAAGGAAAGTTTGACTTATAAAGTGATAAACACTTTTGTAAAGCTTTTCAAACTTTCCCGCCTAGTCCCGCCTATTCTTCAGGCTTCAGTCTTCTTTCATCAGTCTTCATAGTTGGTGAGGAGACATGAGGATTCAGCGAGTTATTGTCATCACTCACTGAATCCATCACCTTCTTCATTGGCTTAGGTACCACTCACTGAGTGTCCGCCTCACTGAATGGAAAACCTTTCTTCTTTAGGCTTGTCCTAAGCATCATGAAGATGACTCACTGAGTGACTGTTAACTCAGTGACTTGATTACGTTCAAGGTTATTAAACACTTTGGTTAGTTTATGTTCAAATCCTAGTTTTAAGGGAGTTAGGGAATTCAGTGTCCCAACAGTCTCCCCCTATTTGGATATACAAATAGCCTAAGTGTTTTATGATTCAGTGTGAGTGAGCAATGGTCTTCTTCTCACACTGAGTATTAAGTAATAATTAGGACGTTGATTAACATAAAAACTTCAACTGTCATTCATGGCTATTACATCCTAAGAATTACAAATGATACAAAAAGATAGATGGTGGTGTTGCAGATTCATATGTTCAGCTTGTAACCAAGGGCTTCAAGCTTTGCTCTCTTAGAACTCAGTACATGTTTTTCGGGATGCCCTTCCATCTTGGTCTTCAGGTCTTGGCAGAACCTTACATTTTCAGCAGTCTTAATTGGAGAAGCCATCATGAAGTACATAAGCATTGCCTTAACCCCAACATTACCAATGTCAGACCATCTCTGGAAGGAGGGGTTGCCATATTCATCAGTGAAACAGAGTCCTCTTTCAGGTTGTTCAAGGACTAAGTTATTCACAAAAGTTACTCCTTCAGGAAGGTCTCTGTTGCAGTCAAGACTAGGAACCTTGATTTTTGGTTCAGTATCAACTCTCTTTGTCTTCCTCCGAGAAAGCTGGGATGAGGCAGCCTAAATGGCTGATGCTGAAGGTGGGAGTAACGAGGGGATACCAAGTTCTTCATGCTTCTTGGCTAGGTGTTCATAGCAAGTTTTGAGGGATTTCATCAGAGTCTTGACACAAGCGTTGTTCTTCTTAACAATGATAGGACCCAATTCATCAAGTTCAGTGATCCCAAACTCAGAGAATTTGAAGGGATCATGAACTTCAAAGCTTCTCTTGTCTTGACCCCTGAAGACACTGAGAACTGCAGGATTGGTCTTTTGATGGATCTTGACATCTGTGATGGTTTCAGGATTCAGTCTCTGTGTCATGATCCATGTGTATCGCTCAATGTTCTTTTGCTTGACCTCAGCAGCTCTCTTCAATTTTGCACCCTCTTTTACCTGAGAGCCAACAAGTGTAGCAACCCGTAAATATTCATAAGGAAAATGACTATTTTGCCCTTTGACTTTTACTTTTGACTATTTGACTTTTGCCGTAACGTAAAAGCAATTACTGTAACCGCTATTTATTCAGTAAATTTTCCAAGTTTAATTATCTGAACTCTCTTCGCG
This sequence comes from Artemisia annua, assembly GCA_014162995.1. Classification (NCBI taxonomy): domain Eukaryota; kingdom Viridiplantae; phylum Streptophyta; class Magnoliopsida; order Asterales; family Asteraceae; genus Artemisia; species Artemisia annua. The sequence continues at coordinate 144,239 of LBNU01026889.1, read as the reverse complement.
ACCAACACAAGACTAGGATAAGTCTATGTGTTCAAAATACTCAAAATCTATCGATAGTCATATTTTATATGAACTATTGACACTTTGTTATTTTTACGTAAACATTATACTCTTTACGTAATATGCATACTCAAACCTTCGTTATTAGATTTTATCAACGTTTACCCTAACCGTTCAACTTATCACACATTTAATATACTTAGTTGGAGTATATTAATAAGTTTTAACATTTTTATAAGTATTATATTTTTATGTTACCCGGTTTTATGTTTCGTGACTAAAGGACTTAAAATTAGTAATTATCGGTACCAAAATATACTCCGTAGACACTTTGCTTCAACTTGAAACTACTTCAAAAGCTAGAAACTAAGCTTCTCCCCACCTCAAGCATGAGGTGCGCATGTACTAATCCTTCACAAGGCCACATGGCTTTTGATGAAGCCTTTTTGTCCTAAAATGGTACACATAATCCATCTTTGAAAATATATAGATGCTTATCTATATTTTTTTCTTCCTCACAAAGTTACTACAATTCCATCTTTTGCTCCCTCTTGCACCGTACATCACCATCATCATATTACCATCATTAAGTTTGATCAAGTTATCAATTATATTACAAAGATGGAAGTCATTGTATCTACTACTTAGCTCAAGAGTTACTTTGGAGATGACATGGCTAGTTTAAGAGCTATACAAGAGACCAAAGGCTGAAGTAGAAGATCAAGTCCAAGGTTTCATAAGGCTACAACAACTTGGGTTAAAGATTGAATGACTAGTTGGTTACAAAGACTTAAGCAACTGGTTCTTGGGTTTTTGGTGTATCTCATCCAAGAATTTGTAAGACTATATTTAGCTTTCAAGTCTTTCATTCATGTTGATGTAATTTATACCAAGACTAACCAAGCATAATAACTTATATAATATACCAATACATCAAGATATAATACTTTTACAGTAATGAAAATAAAAATAAAATGAAAATTCAGTGGAGAGTTTCCTTAGAAAATTTTAAGAACAAGAAGATAAAAGAAAAAAGAATCACTAAACCTAGATTAACCCAATCATCACTTGCACCATTCTTTTTACCTAAATGAACACAGCCATAGATCATCAAAACCCTTTCAAAACCTTTTAAATCTCAGCCTTTAAACCCTTGAATAACCTTTAAAAATGACAATCAAATCTCAGCCCTTAAACACCCTAGAAAGATGAGGATTGTTGGAGTTTAAGGTGGAAATGAACCAAGATCATGACTAGAGCAACAAGGCCTTCAATCTTTATACAAGAACAAGTGAATTTTTAAGATAAAATGGTGATTTTTATGTGTGTCTCTCGTTCAAGAAGGAAAGGCAAAGAAAATGGTGATAAAAACTATATTGGTGAGATCTATCTAATGAGACTTGCATGTGTAGTGATGAGTTGGTGATTTAGTGGAAGACAAAACTTTGTATAATGAGACAAGTGTACATAATGGTGACACCACAAGGGCACATGTCCTTGTTGTTGCTGTTTATATTGTGTATTGATGGTGTGAGTGGGTTTGATTTTGTATAAAATTTGAGCTACGATGTGTAGTTTGATCCCGGTAATTTAAAATGTGTAGTTTTTAAGACGCGAAACGTAAAAACGGTAAGTAAAAATATAAAAACTTGTAAAATTGTTAAACTTGTTAAAGTAACTGTCGGATTGTTTAAACGTCGTTAAAACTAAAACCGTGAGTCGAAAACATGTTTGGTGACATTGGTTCTTGATAAAAGTGATATAAGCTATAAAAATGACACGACAAGTATAAAACTCATTTGTAAACATGAAATAGTTTAAAATTCATAAAGTATTTAAATTATCATAGTCTAGGGTTGGTTCACTTTTTAAGACCTTAAAACGTAAATTTAAATTGCGTAAAACGTAAAAGGTGCAAGGTTTACGTAAGAATGGAAAAAGTGAAAAGTGACTTTTAAAATAGGATTTTAAAGTAACAAAAATGCATAAGAAGTGTAAACTGAACATAGTCTAGTCGCGGTTGAATGAATTGAACGTACACGGATAACTTCCGACGAAGTTAATTATTTAAAAATAGAATAGTTAGATATTAAAATATTAAAATTGGTGACATGAAATTTTTGAAATGTCACAGAACGTACCCCTTAAGAGAGCTCCGTCCCGGAGCTTAACTCGCTTTATCTCCCGACGGTTCACTTGAGAAAAGATAAGGATACTCGTAAATGAAGTCTAGAATAACTAACGACGCGGTTCGATTCTTGTCGTCTAGAAATACGGTGCAGAGAAAGGTTGGCTATACGCGATAAAGATAGGAGGATTTGTTTAGTTGTTTTGCTCGATCCTATGAATAACGCTGAATTGTTTATGCTTAAATAAGAATTTCGTGATTCTCGGAAATCAAGCAGAAAATCAATTAGACATAACCCATATATAACTATTCCCAGTATTTGAAAAATCTAAGTCGAACATAGGTAGTCAGACTATGTTCCACTGTCCCTAGGTTAAATATAGGTGACTAGACTATATTTAACCGAGGTTCGATAAAATTTTCAAATACTTAACTTAGTTATACTCGTGATATGTCCATTGTTGTACAAGTCTAGAGTTTGCATAAGTATCTTATATACAAAGAGTGATGTAAGTTTGATACACACGGGAACACAAGCGAATAAGACAAATATGTGCAGAAATAAAGTTTTAAGCAATTTCAAAACAGTCCACACCGGGCCAGAATCACGGATCTTTAACAATAAAGGTTTCTGAAGAGAACTTGATGAATGTAGAGAAAGTTAATGAAATTCAGCTTTTGTGGATGATGAATTAGTTTATAAGAATTATAGGAAAATGACGGACAATAAAACAATAACAAAATATTTAATGAGGTAATAATAAATCAATGTTTTAAGTTAATAAGAGAGGGGAAGAGTAATTTTTAAGAAGCAACAAAATGGTTTAGAAGATAGTAGTAAACTAGTTTTACAAGGTAATTGACCAAATGATTTGTAAAGGGGTGACAAAAACTTAATTCTGAACTAGTTAAAGCAGTTTATAAAATAGTATTGAATAATGTTATTAGTTTATAAGGTAGTAATGGGGTAATTATTTGAGGAATAGTAAATCCATTTGTAATATAATGAAAGATAGTTTATATGTCAATAAAGGAGTTGTTTAAAAAAATTTTAGTGAATTTCCAAGGTAAATAAATAAAATGTGACGGTTTCATACAAAACAGCGTTGTGTAAGGTCATGAAAATATTTTAAAGATCAAAGCATTACTCACTATTTTTGAGAAAATAAAGAGACCACTATGTCACCTACAATGTATGAGAAAGTTTTAGGGGATCATCAAAATGAATAAATATGTATTTAATTGTTTAGTAATATGGTGAAACATATATAATTAGGAGAGGTAGGGTTTGACATGATGCTTTGGAGGCTGAGTGTAAAGAATCAGATAAAACATTTATAATAAATACCTTTATACAAATAAGATGTAAGAGTGAAAAATCAAGTGTATATAAATAGTTCTTAAATAGTTTCAATAGTGGTGCTTAAGAAAGAAAGCAATAAATGCTCAGAAAACATATGGGGAGTAAGACAACCAATAGAAATTGATAAATTGTAACATGTTTCGATGTTATATGAATATATATATATATATATATATATATATATATATATATATATATATATATATATATATATATATATATATATATATATATATATAACATATGGTGATGAAAGAGTTTATAGACCATTGTAATCACATACAATGTCTCATAAATAAGAGAGGCCATTGTAATTGCATACATGTCAGATAAATAAGAGATACCATTGTAATCGCATACAATGTCAGATAAATAAGAGAGACCATTGTAATCGCATACAAAGTCGGATAAAAAAGAGAGACCATTGTAATCACATACAATGTCTAGAAGATTTTAGTATTCACTTGGAGAACTTCATTAAGAAAAATAGCGATGCTTCAGGAACAAGCAGGATAGTCGGGGAAAAAATTATCTTAAGAATATATAATAGTATTCACTATATGTATACGTATAGTAACAGTGCACTCGAAGATGTGTATAAATTTCCGGATGGAAATTCACAATGCACATGAATAGCATAAAATACAACAAGGAAGTTTAGTGCACAAAAGGTTATATATATAAGAGTGATACTTTCGCAGATTATCGGACGAGTTAAGAAATAATTATAGTGCTCCTATAATTATCCATAATATAGTATGATTAAAATATATATAAGAGGTAGAAATAGGAAGCTCGGGAGTAGGCACGCATGGATATCGGACAAGATGATGGAAGCTCATGATTTTGAAAAGTAAATGATTATAGTCTAGGTTTTTAAAATAAGAAGACCTAGTTCACTATAATTTGTGCTCTGGTACCAATCTATAACACCCCCATTTCAGGAACGCAGCGGAATACAACATGGGGTGCTATATATTAGTCACATTGTACAAATATAGTAAACAACTTTAAAACAAAGTCATTTTTAAAATTCACATTCGATAATTTATCAGAGTCAACAAGAGGTCCCAAAAGTTTTAACATAAATCTAGAGATACATAGATTTAGAAATTTAGGTCATTATCGAATGAAAATTTTATTTAAGCATGAGCCATCATGTAGAATCCATTTCTTGAGCCGCCCATCCAAGCTGAAGTCACATACGAACCTGAGATAAATGTGCTAAAAAGTCAACATAAAGTTGAGTGAATTTATAGAGTTTAATAAGTAATTGGTTGAATACAAGTATTATTTATTAATAGACATATAACAGATACATGTCGGGTAATCAGATTATAGTATAGAGCTCATGAAACTGTACCTTGACCTAGATTAATAGTGCCCCGAAAAGGTAAGATTTGCCATTTACCTCAATTCTCAATATTATGTGTCCATTTGGTAATAAAGGCTCCAAGTGAGTGCTACTCACCCGGACAGGCCCGCCTAGCCAATATGCATATTTATAATATTAGCGTTTACTCATGTAATTAACGGTTCATGATGGGGACTTAATTGGCAAGAAATACTCGATGTCTATAATCATGTAATCAGGTCGAGGGGATTCCACTTAATGCATGGTCCCGTGAAACTTTTATATGAATTGGTAAGAAATAGGGAGAGACGTTGGACATGGAGGATAATGTTAATTCATCTTTTGGTCGTAAACGTTTATGTATAAAGACCAAACATGCTGTTTCTATACTGGAGTCGTTTAAGATTGTTGTAAAAGGTAAGGTTTTCATGGTACGTGCGAAAGAATTGTTTACATGGAACCCTACTTTTTTGGCACACAAGAAGATGGAATATTCCTCGGACGATGAATCATGATTGGTCCCCAAACGGTCAACTTATTCGTCAACCAAGGATTTGGTCAACAGAAAGTCAAAACTACTGGAGGACTCAATGCAAATGTATCCTGGAGAATACAATGATTCCCCGGGTTCGTTATGTTCCCTGGAGTGTGATATCCTGTGAATAAAAAGATTTCTGAATCAAAGAGTGTTGAATGAAAAAGGTGTGTGTGAACAAAAGTCAATCACTATAACTATGGTGAAAATCCTGTGATTTAAGGCGACTTAAATGCAAATTAAAAAATATAAAATAGAAAACTAAGATTAAAAATGATGATTGAAAAATAAAAGGAAAATGGAAATACTAAGCTATAGACAATTTTAAACAACACAATACAAAACTTATCTAAAAATTAGAATAAATAACTTAGGGAAAATAAAAAGATGAAAATTCTAAAAAATGTAAATATAACTTAGAACCAACATGATTAAAAAAACTTAGAATCATTATTTAACTAAAAAATTAAACTCTATGTATCTATAAAAACTATATTACTTAAAACTATTTTATTTACTAATTATTATTATTAACTATTTATTACTTATTATTAATTTATTAAAACTAAAAAAAAAGAAAATGGAAAATTTGATTTAGAATAATAAACTAAGAACTTAGAAAAATCTAAAAATATGTAAGATCTATTTTATTTTTTTTTTTTTTTTTTTTTTTACGACTAAAAATATCAATTATTATTTACTATACTATCATAAATTATATATAAATTCAATTAACTACTTATCTAACTATTTATTAAGGTTATAATTTACAAAGAAAAATAAGAAAACTAAGTTTAAGCAAATAAATGATACAAAATTTATAAAAGTCTAAAAATGCTAGAAAAACCTTAAATTTAGAACTAAAAGTTACTATCATTATACTTATTTATTATATATTTTATTAATTTAGATCTATTACATTAAATTTAACATAATACTTTTATTTAATTAACTAAAATTACAAACTAAGCAAATGAAAAAGTGAAATATGCAAAACTATTTTTTACAGTTCTAAAATAACTTATAAAACTTACGAAAAATATATAAAAAGGTTATCCTAGGATAAAATTTAATATAAAAACTATTTATTGATTTTTTAATTTTCCTAAACCTATGAAAACTGTTTTTGATTTTTTATAATTATTAAATGAAAAACTAAAAATTAGAAAAAATACATATGTTATATAAAAAGTGTGCAGAAAAAAATAGAAATAAATATAAAACAAAGTGAAAAAAAACTTAATTAATAAGCCAGTAAATAAGCTTAAACTGCTATTTATAAGGGGAAAAAAAAAAAAAAAAAAAAAAAAAAAAAAAAAAAAAAAAATGAGAAGAAACGGGATTAAATAAAAAAGGGAGTGTCCAAGGTATAATGAGAAAAGACCCTAGGGCCAACTGCGTGATCCAGGCTACACCTCTAATCATCTCATAAGCGGGGAGGTCTCAGGTTCGGAAGCCTGGACCTTACCCTCCTTTTGCCAACATTTTTTTTTATATTATCAATTTTTCTTTATAGACCTTACTGAATATAAGCAAATATAAGCAACTTTAACAAAGACAATTTATTTAAAAACTTCAAAAATAAAGCTCTAAATGAAGTTATGAAACCAACAGTTAAGATATTTTACTTTTTTTTTATTTTTGAAACATGAAAAAAAAGGCTCTTTAAGAACTATTTACAACTGAATAAAAGCACAAAATAAGCTGCAAAACACTTAAAATATAACTAATAAGCACAAAGAATTAAATAAGCTCTCTGAAATAAGCTTAAATTGGAAATAAGCAATCCAGAACACCCAGACACCCCAAACAGGCCAAATAAGGGTACTTTGCAGGCTTGTTGGGGGCCCACAAATAAGCATCAGGGCGTCAAAATGAATTTTGATCCAAGAAGCTCCACCTGGTAAGCTTCAATTTAAGCCAAAGTTCAAGCCCTGGGTTCCACAAATAAGCTTGTGAGAAGGCGTATTAATGAGGCAAATCTTACCTTTTCGGCAGACGGCACATATTTTTGGAATGTCTGTAACTCTGGGCAATTCACCAATTGCTTACAGCAGACAATTTGAACAAACCAAAAAAAAAGCGGAGCTATAAGCCAAGATCTCTCAAAATGCAGCTAAATAAATCGCTCCCCTAATTGGAAAATAAGCTCCTTGCTATTAACATAGTCTATCCTAATAGTCTGATTTGCCCTCTGCTTGAGCTTCTCCGAACATGATATTCTGAATGCTAATAAGTAATCGTCTATTAATTAATAATACTTGTATCAACCAATTATTATTAAACTCTATAATTATCAACTTTATGTTGACTTTTTAGCACATTTATCTCAGGTACGTATGTGACTTCAGCTTGGATGCGGCGGCCGTCAAGAAAATAGGACTATGTCTAGAATGAATGGGCTACAGTGACTTAAATAAAATTTTCCATCTATCGCTTAAAATGGACCTATAAAATGTCCTCAATATTAGTCCAGTATATCGTAACGCTTCTAGTAAGGTATGTGTTATGGTTAAGATACTTGTTTATGAAGGACCTCTTGTATCGACCTTGATTGATAATTACTCAGGTTCACAAACAGATCGAAAATGGTGATTATTTGAAAAATGATCGTTGAAAAGTACCATCTTAAGTAGTATATAGCCTCTAATTGACTGAGTACGCAAATATGATGTTAATCTAAGCTAAGAAATGAGACAAGAATGAGACACTATAGCCATGAACTTGATCAAACCCGATGCTTTTAGATATTCCCGCTCCCAAAAAACGTAAAAATAACCAAACAGAATGCCGTATCCTAGAAATGGGAACGGTAAGTAAATATAAGATTGGTAACCAGAGCGCAAAATATACAATTAATAGGTGACACTAGCCGTTTGAACATTAATAGGCTTAATTTACATATAGCATAAAAGAGACCTCTCTCAATAAAAGAAAACCCTCAACTAGAACGAATCTCATTAAAACCCTCTAAATCCCATGGAGCTTCAAGGTCCCAACTAATACCTCAATCAGCTCCTATCATAGAGCTTCATGAACCTTCGGTGTTATAACTGTGTAGTTGCACGAAGGCTAGCTGTTTTGAAAAAAGATGCTCAAATAGAAAGTAGCCCTAGGAAGAGTAACGTCCGCTATTCTAACCACCTTAAAGCAAATAAAAAATTTAACAANTATTTAAATTTTGGGTTGGGCTGGTGATGGGCCAAAGAAAGAAAAGAAAGAAAAGAAAAGGATTGGGCTGGGGGGTGTTATGGGTTTAGTTTGGTTTGGGTTTATAATAGAAAGGGTCCGGTTTGGTTTATGATTTAAACAAGGACCAAATTTGTAATTCTGAAAATCTTGAGGGACCTGTTGTGTAACTATTTCAAACTTCTCACAAGGACCATATTTGCCATATGTGAATAGTTCAAGGACCAAAATTGAAAATTTCCTTTTTATAAACCTTAGGGACCATTTATGTAAATTTGGATTTTTGAGGGACTAAACATGTAAATATCCAAAAGTTATCAAAAATGTTCCAAATTGTATTTTATGAATAGTATAAGGGTATTTTGTGATAAAATCCAAGTTTTTGAATACCCAGGGACTATTTTTGCCATTTTTGAAACTTGAGGGACCTTTTCTCCCAATTGATGAAACTTTTATCCAGGGACTAGAAATGAATAAGTTTGACTTCCCATGGACTAATATTGACTTTTCTTTCATTTTGAACCCTCAAGGACTAATTTTGCCAAAGTGTGAAACTTCAGGGGCCTATTTTGTCATTTTTCAAACTTGAGGGACCAAAGTTGTCATTTTGTGATTTTTAACTTTAAAGGATTTCTTTTGACAACTTGTGAATTAAAAAGGACCTTTGATGATATTTTTCATGTTTTGAAATACCAGGGACTAGTTTTGCCATTTTGTGAAAGTTCAGGGACTGAAACTGTCAATTGTGCAAACTTGACTGTTTTTCATCAGTTTTTAATCCTTTTGTATCTGAAACACATAAAAACATGTTTTTGTGATATTTTATATATTTTAAGGTATTTCTGTGTGTTTTCAGATGTTTTGGCAGTCTAAATGTGATAAAAATGATGAGTATTTGCACACTTATCAAATCAGTTCATGATTCTGAAAAAAAAACAATGCTCGTTCTCTAATACATGATGAGGAGTCAGGCGGTGATAAAGCTAGTGATGATGACGTAGTTCCAGAAACTCTTTTTGGGGCTAACTCTTCTTCACCTAAGAATTCTAGTGGAGAGAGGGAGAAACAACAATCGGATGACCGGTTTCTGATTTATGAATTATTGAAGAAGAATAACTGTGGTGAGGAACGTGTGTCGAGTCCATCATTGGCTCATCCCCCCGGTTTTACTACGGAGGTTTCTGAGAAACGTAATGAAAATGATATTGATATCGGAGATTCTGAAAGTAACGTGGTCAAGGCATTCTCGCCAAAGTTTAGTGCCAAGGTTATGAATATTTCCCAAGATGTTCCAGTGGAGGTTAATAGCGAATCCGAGGGGCAGAAGGTTGTCAATAATGGAGGTACCGTGTTGGGAGTTATGGAAGATATAATTCGTGTTGGTCAAGCAATGGGTTATGCTATGGAGGGAAGTATAAAAGATCTGGAACGTATCATTGGGACGCAAGGAGACGAAACTATTATTAGATGAATATTTTATCTATTAATATATAAGGTCTTGGTCACAAGACGAAAAAGGAGTAGATAAAGGCGTTAACTAATAAGTATAAGCTTAATGTTGTAGCGATTCAAGAGACTAAGATGTCTAAGGTCTCTCATATGGATGTGAAATTTATGTGGGGAAATTCTAATTATGATTACGTTTGTAGTGACTCTTTAAGGATTTCAGGCGGTATTTTATGTGTTTGGGAGGTGACGATTTTTAAGAAAGATTACGTTACGATTTCGCATAACTTTGTTGCTATCTATGGGACGTGGTTACCTAGTAATTCCAAGATTGTTTTTCTTGTCATTTATGCTCCGCAACAAGATTCGTGCAAAAAGGTTTTGTGGGATTATGTTTCGACTTTGTTAGGTCGGTGGAATGGTGAGGCGATCATTATGGGCGATTCTAATGAGGTGCGTTCAATTGATGAAAGGTGTGGTTCATGTTTTAATCCTTCTATTGCCAGATGTTTTGATCAGTTCATTTTATCCTCGGGCCTTGTTGATGTTAAACTGGAAGGATATATGTTTACTTGGTCTCACCCGCTAGCTTCAAAAATTAGCAAAATTGACCGTTTTCTTGTCTCTGATGGTATCTTCTCGCTTTTTCCTTATATCACGGCTTTATGCCTTGATCGGCATTTATCGGACCACCGCCCGATTTTGCTTAGGGAAGTGCACTTGGATTTTGTCCCGACCCCCTTTCGGTTTTGTGGAAAACTAGAAGGGAGGTTGAATAGTTTTACGTCTTTTAAATTTATAAAAACTTTGTTTACGACAACGTCAATTCGAACTTTATGTGATATCAAATAGCTTGCACAATTATAAACAACTATATCTACAAGAGTATATTACGACAAGTATGTAAGTAAATAAGTAAAGAGATAGAGATGGAAAGATAGCATCGTGAGATAAAGGATTTATCGTGGTTCGGCTACGAATCTCCTCTTCGTCCTACTCCACTCCCCGAGCACCTANACTTTGTTTACGACAACGTCAATTCGAACTTTATGTGATATCAAATAGCTTGCACAATTATAAACAACTATATCTACAAGAGTATATTACGACAAGTATGTAAGTAAATAAGTAAAGAGATAGAGATGGAAAGATAGCATCGTGAGATAAAGGATTTATCGTGGTTCGGCTACGAATCTCCTCTTCGTCCTACTCCACTCCCCGAGCACCTAACTCGGAAGTTTTCTTCACTATGTCAACAAGCTCCCTTATGGCGGAGAAAACCTTACACAACTTTTGCTTACACCAATTTACGACACTAAGCTAAATGTCGGGTTCTAATTGTAGCTAGAACCAATTTCACAACACTACACAACTCACAACTACTTCTACACAACTTATGCACTCCACAACTTCTTCACTACTTCACACCACTTCACTACTTCACTACTTCTTCTTCTCTACACAACTTCTATTCACAACTAACACACCTAAATCTATCTAATTACAAGCACACCACACCTTCACAAATGATTTACACAATATACACTACTTATCTACAATACTTCTTAAACTTAATGTTGAAAGAGTATTCTTCTCTTGCACTTTGGATGAGGATGGATGAGCAGGGATTGAATCAATTGAAACAAGGATTAATAATCTAATGATCAAAGGGTTTTGAAAGATGTTTAGAGAGGATTGGATTTAAAATTTTAGTGCAAAAGGTGAGGAAAAATACCAGGTTTGAGGTGGTATTTATAGGCAAAGAATTCTGACACAGGGAGCGTGCCGACCCCCTTAAATGGAGGTCGGCCCCCTTAAAATTAAGGGGGCCGTCCCTCATAATAAAGGGGGCCGCCCACCTATAACGGCAAGAATTCTTGTCTTTTTTTGGGGAAATTTTATTTGGTGAAAAACTAATTGATTTTGGTTAAAATTTTGAATTCATATATTTGGTATGATTTAAACATTTTCCTTTATTACCAAAAGTGTTTTTCAAAATTATATAATATGTTTATATTATTTAATAAACTTTGTAATAATTAATTAAATACCCCTTTGATCATGAAATATATTAAGCACTTGTTTATTCATACCTTAAGTGATTAAGTTGGATAAAATGATATAAACTAACTTAATACTTGTTTACGAAGTAATCTTACGTTTAATGTTTTTACATTTAGTGATCGTCAAAACATAGAGATATCGAAAAATATAAATAACGTTTTTATGCATCATTTATATCAACAATCTCCCCCTTTTTGATGATTACAAAATCTAAACTCTTTAAAACAAAAATTAGTATATATACAAGTATTTTGTGAGTTTATATCAATTCTCCCCGTTTTTGTTAGAATCAAAAAGGTTATCCCGATTATCTTGGAGCTCCCCCTTGACATATACCCCCCTCGTTTTGAGGTCATAAAAGAAATCGAGATATGGAAAGCTTGCAAAAATATTTATGGCACAAACAATATATATAGAATGCATACATATATAGCAAGACAATTAAATAAAATTCATGGCAATAACAAGACATTCATTAATAAAATTATTAAAATAGATTATGTTACAAACATAATCTATGATACATTCATAATTTTCTAGCAAACTACACTAGAAAATGCTAAGGTGCCATATTGAGGTCTCTTAGACTTGTTTGAGGGACAAAATGATTTTGGTGAATTTATTAGGAATCATGGAGGTTGCATTCAATGGTTTGATGGTGGTGGATATGGAGTGGAATGATTGATATTGTATCGAATTAGTGGAGGTATTTGGTGAGGACGAGTGAGGAGATATTCAATCCAAGAAATATCTTGACTTAAGTGAAGAATATGTTTTTGTAGGAAATAGCAACAAGGACAATAGTAGGTGTGGTTGGTGACTTGATCCAAATTGAGTGGGTGAGGTAAACAATTTGAATATGGAGATGAGGTAGGTTTGTCCAAGTTGCGTTGTGCAAGATGCACAGCATTGAGATCACGAAGATCACAAATGAAATTGAGCTCTTCACGGAATTTTTGCTCTTCCGTGGCATTTTGGAATGGTTTATTTGGTTGATGTGGACGAATTAGGGTTGTGTAGTTGGATGGGAAGTAGTTTGAGGTGTAATTGGATGATTGACCATAATTGTATGGATCATAATGAGGCTCAAAGGAATGACCTTGTGGATTTGTATTGAGTTTGGGAAGTGAGTGGTTGGAGGCATTGGTTGTTGTTCAATTCCATTAGATGTTATGGCATTGTTTTAAGGGCTTGTTTTTCTCTTCCAAGTGGGATTTTCAGTCATCCTTGCTAGCCTTGAGGCTTTTGGCTTTGGTTTGTTGGGAGAAGTCATGATGGAATGAGTGATGATTTTTGGTGATGAATGGTATTTATAGTGTGATGATTTTGTGTTTATGGAAGGATAGAATGTGTTGTATTTGATGGACAAAATGTGTTTGTAAATTCAGGGAAATGAGGAATCAATATAAGGTGAAATGGGCTAAAAAGCAGAAAGCAAACAGCAACCTTCGACCTACAGATGGCCGGCCCCCTTAATTAGTGGCCGGTCCCCTTAATTTTAAGGGGGTCGCCCTGGTATGAGGACCCAGGTTGCCAGAAATGGGTTTTTGGTAAAGTTTTTCCAGAAAGATGTTTGTTTTGGGGTTTGGTTTTGGGCAAGACCAACTCTTTAGGCAACTAGACAAGCATTTTCATAGTCTAATTTACATGAAAAGCATACATGCTAGCAAATAAACATATAAACATAATTAAGCATGCATATTAAGCTAATAAACAATTAAGGAATTAATATTACCTAAAGCAACTAACTTAAGTGAAGGCACCTATTAGTGGCAAACTAGTGATGGAACAAATGTGACAATGAAGTTCTTGATTTTGTTCTAGTGTGTGCCTATATGAAACAAATGTGGAGTAAAGATTGGTTTGACTTCTATGAAAAACAAATAATCCTAAGAAACAATCTTTAGTCTCCTTGAATTAACTTTGCTCACTTCTAAATGCTATATATAAGTATACATTGGATTATATACTTATAGATAACGAAAGTAAGACTATTATGCATGTTTTTAGAAAAACGTTTTTATCATTATTTAACAATGAGTTTTCCTAATCGTGAGAATGATTTTGAAATGAATTGAGGTTTTTCTTGAAAGTATAATTATGCAAACAAAATATCTCAATTCCTGATTTTGTGCAAAATAGAATCCTAGACTCAGATTTGAGAAGAAAGAAGAAAACAAAGGACATTTTTATCATCAGATGGCCGACCCCCTTAAAGTGAGGCCGGTCCCCTTAAATTTAAGGGGGCCGCCCATATAACTTTAAGGGGTCTGCCCTTCTGACACTTAAAAGTGTCCAGAATTTTGAAAATTTCAGAAAGTTTTGATCCTTCAAGAAAATTCAATCAATTTGTTCCATCATTCCTAATCCTAAAAGCAAGTGGTTAAATAATTCACGCTTAAGGGGTTTAGTGAATATGTCGGCAATAATATATTCCGAAGCTACCTTTTCTATAGTAATGTTTCCTTTTTGTACATTATCCCTAAGGAAGTGATGACGTATTTTTATATGTTGAGTCCTAGAGTGTTGAACGGGGTTCTTACTTAAGTCTATAGCTCCTTTGTTATCGCACATAATAGGGATATTTTCTAACCTAATGCCATAGTCTACGAGAGCTTGTTTCATCCATAGTGCTTGTTGACATGCCTTTCCGGCGCTTACGCATTCGGCTTCGGTGGTAGAAATAGCAAGAGCGGTTTGCTTCTTTGAAAACCAAGATGTTAAAAAACATCCCATAAATGTGCAAATACCAGTAGTCCTCTTTCTATCTATGTAGTCTCCCGTATGATCCGAATCCGCATAGACAATGGTTTCTATGCCAGATCCCTTAGGATACCATAATCCTAAGTGTATACTGCCTTTAATGTATCGGAAGATACGCTTAACCGCTTCTAGGTGAGAGGTTTTGGGATCCTCTTAAAAGCGAACACAAAGGCAAACACTAAACATGATATCGGGTCTACATGCCGTTAAGTATAGCAAGCTACCTATCATTCCTCTATACTTAGTGTTATCTACGGACTCACCTTTTTCATANAATGGTTTCTATGCCAGATCCCTTAGGATACCATAATCCTAAGTGTATACTGCCTTTAATGTATCGGAAGATACGCTTAACCGCTTCTAGGTGAGAGGTTTTGGGATCCTCTTAAAAGCGAACACAAAGGCAAACACTAAACATGATATCGGGTCTACATGCCGTTAAGTATAGCAAGCTACCTATCATTCCTCTATACTTAGTGTTATCTACGGACTCACCTTTTTCATAGCATTTCCTTAATGTACTTAGATTGGTTAAAGAATATTCCATCTTCTAATTGTTTTATTTGTAATCCTAAGAAGAAGTTTAGTTCTCCCATCATACTCATCTCAAACTCATCATGCATGATTTTGGCAAATTCATCACACATTTCTTGACAAATTGAGCCAAATATAATGTCCTCGACATATATTTGAACAATGATAATATTTGGGTCACTTCTTTTAGTGAAGAGAGTGTTGTCTACCATTCCCATGGAATAATTATGTTTAACTAAAATTTCTTTTAGTCTATCATACCAAGCCTTTGGAGCTTGCTTAAGACCATATAAAGCTTTCTTTAGTTTGTAAACATAATCAGGTTTTGCGAAGTCAATGAATCCTGGAGGTTGTGCTACATATACCTCCTCATTGATAAAACCGTTAAGGAATGCACTCTTCACATCCATTTGTTATAACTTAAAATCTAGGGCGCAGACATAAGCTAAAAGGATTCTAATGTATTCTAATCTAGCTACGGGGGCATAGGTATCGTCATAATCAATTCCTTCTTGTTGATTATAACTTTGGGCGACTAATCTAGCTTTATTCCTAGTTACTATTCCATTCTCATCTAATTTATTCCTAAATACCCACTTAGTTCCTATTATGGTCACATTCCTAGGATTTGGAACTAGTTCCCAAACATCATTTGTTTTAAATTGATTTAATTCTTCTTGCGCAGCCATAATCCACCTTTCATCCTTTAAGGCTTCATTTATATTCTTAGCCTCTATTATTGACACAAAACAAAAGAAGTTATTTTTGTCTTGCGCTTGTGATCTAAGTGTTCTTTGGTTTAGGTGGCCTATGATGTTGTCTAATGGGTGTGACTTAGATTCCTTAATATTTACAACCTCATTTTCTTCTAAATTTTCTACTTCAATATCATCACCTAAGGGTTTTGTTTTACTAACCTCAATAACTTCTTCCTCTATAATGTCATCATCTTCTAAGGGTAGTGTCTTAGGTGGTGGAGGAGTTTCATCAAAAGTTACATTTAGGGATTCTTCTACTTTCATGGTATGTTTATTTAAGACTATATATGCTTTACTATTTTGCGAATATCCTAGAAAAATTCCTTCATATGACTTAGGGTCGAACTTAGTGAGATAATCCATTGTATTAAGAATAAAACATTTACTTCCGAATACCCTAAAGTAGCCTATATTTGGTTTTCTACCTCTTAATAACTCATAAGGAGTTTTTCCTAGAATTCGTCTAATAGACACCCTATTAAGTATATATGTTGAAGTATCTACGGCATGGGATAGATTGTTCATTTAACATAGTTCTACTCATTTCTTGTAAAGACCTATTTTTCCATTCTATTACTCCATTTGATTGAGGGGTACGTGGAGCGGAAAAGTTGTGAGATATTCCATTCAAGTCACAATATTTTCCGAATTGCACTTCATTATCAAATTCCCTACCATGATCCGTCCTAATTGAGACTATAGAGCATCCTAGCTTATTTTGTATCATTTTACTAAATGTCTCAAAATTTTCAAATGCTTCGGTTTTATCGCTTAGGAACCTAGTCCACGTGTATCGTGAATATTCATCTACTATAACTAAGGTGTAGCGGTTGCCATCGTAGCTCCGCACCGTGGATGGACCGAAGAGGTCCATGTGACGTAGTTCTAAGCATCTAGTAGTGGATACTATATTCTTAGCTTTATGACTTGCATGTGCTTGTTTTCCTATTTTACAAGCATCGCAAAAGTGTTGATTATATTTTAGGCTAGGCAAGTTTCTAACTAGTTCCTTAGACACCAAAGATTGTATTTGTTGCATGTTTGCATGACGTAATCTCCTACGCCACAAGGTGGAGTTTTCGTCTAAGGTTGCTAGGCATATCCTATCTTCCAATTTATCTACTAGTTTCATAACATATACGCTGCCTTTCCTAATTCCTCTACCTATGACTTTATCACTATTCTTACCTGTAAAGGTAACCCTACACTTATTGTCACATATTTGACCTATACTAAGCAAGTTATATGTTAAGTTATCTACATGTTCAACATTTCAATAGTTAGGGAGTTTTGAGAAATCGTACCTTTGCCTATGATTTTTCCATGACGATCACTACCAAAAATAACATTACCTCCGTTGTATGCTTTGTATGTAGAGAATAACTTGCGATTCCCTGTCATGTGTCTTGAGAACCCGCTATACTTTACCCATTCATCGGGCTCCAAATTTATTCCTAGACATATTTCATTTAATGCTTGAGCGACGAAACATTCTTGTTTAGTCTTTTTGTCTTCATCATCAAATCTTTTCCTTCGTGTTGTTTTCCCTTTTGTCTTGTGCTCTTTGTCACTTTTTAATGAGTCTTTTGAATTCTTTGACAACCTTTGCATATTCTTCGTCTTCACTTTCGGAAATAGAATCGTCATCGTCATCGTCACTTGGTTCCTCCTTTGTTGTCATCTCTACACAATCTTCTTGTTCACTTTTGTCATGGCTCATGTTGTTTTCGGCATCATTACCTTCACATAAAATATTTGAACTAGTAGCACTTGTACATGTAATACCCTCAAAATATCGTAGTGGAAGATTGTGTCACTGTGGTATTACTTCGTAACACAAAATACAAATTACAGAAAACGACTCTAAATGAGACGTTTTGAAATAAATTATCATTCGATACAAATATCAGAATTTACAAAGAGGTCCCACAAGTTTACAAAATGTGCAACATAAAAATTGTAAAATTTCTCGAATGATAATATATGCATTGTCTTAAAAATTGTTTTCCGTGCGCCTTCACATGCCATCTAATTTCTTTCATACCTGAGAATAAACATGCTAAAAGTGTCAACACAAAGGTTAAGTGAGTTCATAGATTTTAGTAAAAGTAACAACAGTGTGGACCACAAGATGTCAACAACAACTGTAATTCAAATATGTACATGTATTCCTATTGCACTAAGCTCATGAAACTGAAACCTTGACAGTTAGTTATGTATCACCCCAACCAGGTGCTTTGCCCTACATCTGTACGACATCAAATGAAATGCGTCCGTTTTCTTGTTGGAGCGACCAACACGGACGGGGGATTGTACCTCCAATAGATCTATTCACAACATTCGTGCTTACTCTCATAAGAGTAATTAACGGTTTATGATTGTGGGGATTTTATGGCAAATAAGGCAATTTAGGCAATCAACAAATGTTTAATGTACTTGTGTCAATATGTAAAACAACAATGATTTTAAGTATAAATGAGCATGTATTCTCCTCCAAAGAAATTCAAAACAAGTAAAAGTGGGGCCATGAACTCACTGTAGTATTTAGAAGTGGATTATAGCAACAGATAGTGTATAGCGAGATCATGATCTTTACGATAACCTATGAGAGTATAGTGATCATGTCTTAGTATATTATACGATAGTGGTGTACAAGCATATGTAAAGCTATTGACTTGATTACGATGTTGTACATACATCTTATGTTGTGTAAATGAGTGAATCATCCTTAAAATGTGGTTTGGCTATTAGCATTTTATAAATAACTTCATACCACCGTTCGGGCTATCAAAATCTAGAGGTCATGTAGTGAACGTTTGAGGAGCCAGGACACTTTAATTCGTAAATCCACAACTCGTCGATACGACACCCCGGAGAGGCCTCTTATGATAATGAAACTCCCTACTATTCTAATACTTATTAATTATAAGTAAAAGTATTTGACGAAACAAATGTAAAACTATTGGTTAAACTAGTGTGGTGACATGATGATATAAGTTGTGTGTCGTTAAGTGATTTAGCATAAAATTCATCAAGTGTAAATTGCCACCTTGTGGTAATGATATATGTGATATGGTCAATTTTTATAATTTGTCGAGGTCAAGAAAATGAGTCAATTAAATGATCAAGTCTCAATAATAAGTTTCGGTTATCAATTCCCAAACTAGTCATGCGGCTAGATACATAACCTTGAGACATCAACCAAGACCATAGCCGTTGTTATGTCTCGGCTTAGAAGGCCTTGAGGCAACAGCCTTGGCTTAGTCTTGGGTGTGTTTCGGCCTCAAGAGATCAAAGCGCCACCAAAAGTCTTTAACTATGGCTGTTTTTTAATCTTAAACAGGTCTGGGTAGCTTTTGCAGTTTCTAGCCTTCATCTCTCACTTTCAAGCTAAAATGTTCTCGTTGTCTTATGTAAAACATCTTACTGAACAACTTTCGTGTTTGACACATTCTACGATTCGGACTAGAAAAGGGTCAAAACCGTGATTTATATATCAGACCAGAAGACTCTTATTTCAGCACCTAATTCCATCTAGTCATCTTCATTTAGCTATAACTTTTAGACTATAAGCCCTTTTTATGTGATTCAAAAGCTCAAGTTCTAGTTTTTACTTCCTCTAATAGCTTATTAAGGTCATTCAAGTCCATGGTCCCTGATTTTGTGTCAAAGCTTAAAAAAATTCAATAGTTACTAACTGGTTGTACTAAAAAGGTTTCTAACAAGTTAACTTATGTTTTTCTTTATATGTACAACATCATACCATGCCATATTCATATGAAACTTGTACAACTTGTAAATTACATAAAAAATAATGAAAAGCTTGAAAACTAAACAAGGTCTTACAACTTCTTTGGATGGAAAATACAAGGACAACTATCCTAAATCTTCAAGCCTTCCACCACTTTATTCCTTGTAAATTCTTATAATCTTGAGCTAAGTACTCCAAGGATCACTTGACTTCAGCCTTTAGTCTTCTGGTGTAGTTCTTAAACTAACCTTGGAATCACTTAAACAACTCTTGATCTAGGTAGCAATCACTATGGCCTTCATCTCTTGTGCATATCTTGTGTCTTGAATTAAACTAATGATGGTGAGGATGACATATATGTTGTGCGGCAATTAGAAGAACAAAGACAGAATTTGAGATGAAATTTTGCATGTCCTAATGAGATAAATCTTAGTTTAATAGTTTTTATATCTTGGTTATGTACACATGTAGTTATTCTAGCTAAATGTAATAAAATGGGACAAGTGTTGGGACACTTAGCTCATTTAGACGCCACCCCTAGTTTGAGGTGTTGAGTAGCTAGCTTGCTAGCTTATAAAACTTTACTTTATGGTGAAGTAAAGTCCAACGGGGTATAGTTTGGTCCCGGTAATTACTAATGTTAAACCTTTAAGTCACGAAACTTAAAACAGGGTAACATAAAAATATAATACTTACAAAAATGTTAAAAATTATCAATATACTCTAACTAAGTATATTAAAGGTGTGATAAGCCTAAAGGAGTGCGCTTATATTGTTAAAATCTTATAACGTAGGTTTGAGTACACGTATTACGTAATAAATAAAATGCTCACGCAAAAATGACGAAATGACAATAGTTCACGTAAAATATGAGTATTGGTGAGATTTGAGTATTTTCAACATATAGAATTATCCTAGTCTTGTGTTGGTCGCGGGAAAAGTTTACACGATTAAACTTTCGTAATTACTTATAAAAGTAGTTTTATTAAATAATAAAAGTAATATTATTTAACATTAAATAGTTAAATATAGACAGAGATGAACAAAAATGTTCAAAGTGTAATAATTCAAAGGAGAGTAAATTATTTCACTTGAGAAGTTACCGGTTAACTACCGATTACAGTACTTGCTTTTACGTTACGGTAAAAGTCAAATGGTCAAAAGTCAAAGTTAAAGGGAAAAATAGTCATTTTGCCTTATGAAAATTTTCGGGTTGCTACAGCCTCCACCAGTTACGGGAATCATGTCCTCATGATTTAGTTTGTGTAACGAGTTGATGATGTGCCCGAGAAGAGGTGGGGGTACTTCTGTCCGAAGTTAAGTGAGTGTTAATATCAAAACTTATATTCGTCGTTTTCAAGAGTTGGCAGTAATATGCCCAATGATGGTCTCAACTGATAAGAAGTTATGGGAAAAGTTCATCTGAGAACTACCATTCAGTATTTAGGAGAACGTAATCTCATTTGATCCCTTACACAGGATGAAACAATTCAGATGTCTCGTAACAACAACAATAACAATAACAAATGGTAATGAGATGTGGAGAGTGAGGACATTTCGAGAAACAATGTACCCAAAATAAGATCAACAAATGGGATGAGATCGTAGGAGGGTTTATGTGTAGGTGTCCATGCACCTAAGTAAATTAGGCATCTACGTACCCAAGTAAAGTAGATGGAATATCGTACTCAGTTTGTCAATTCAAAATTGAACCAAATCCGTTAGCTCAAGAGTTAACTCAATAAATAGCTCATGATTGTACGGATTTGTAACAGAAAAAGTGATAACTTAAGATGAACTCAGGTAGTTCAAATGAGGTCTTGTGATTTTTGTTGAGTGGTAAAATACTGGTGATTCTCGAGTCAGAGTTTATACTCATGTCATATCGGGTAAAAATAAGCCCACTTATTTATAATTCATTATTTACATAGAGAGGCGTCCCAAACAATGTAAATAAAGAAATATAAACGTATGGTTCGGTGATTCACAATTTCTTTATTTGAATAAAAAGGCGTCCCAATCTATTCAAATAAGGATATCATAAATCATCCTACTTAAGAATTTCCGACAAAACACTCATATTTAACCGATGAGTTACAAGGCGGCGAAATACGAGATGTTGTAGGTGTTCCGAAATTACAGAATGAATATTCACACTCATCTTCAATGACGAGGAGTAAGATAATAAGAGGAAATCAACATAACGTTCAAGAGTTGATGAGTTCATAGTTATGATATAGCTTTCTCACAATATTTAAGAGATACAAGAGAGATCATTGTGCAACTCACAATGTCTGAAAAGTAAACGAGACCATTGTGCAACTCACAATGTCATAATAGTGAATAAGACCATTGTAATCACATACAATGTCTTGAAAAGGTATCATAGATCACACGAATGTAAGAGTAGGCATGGCGCACGGAATGTGAAAAGACAACAATTAGTGTTATGGGTTAAAATGTAAAATGTTGTTATAGTCTAGGTTCAAATGCAACATGGTTCTCTATAATTCATGCTCTTATACCAATCTGTAACACCCCCAAAATATCGTAGCGAAAGATTGTGTCACTGGGGTATTACTTCGTAGCACAAAGTACAAATTACAGAAAACGATTCTAAATGAGACCTTTTGAAATAAATTATCATTCGATACAAATATCAGAGTTTACAAAGAGGTCCCACAAGTTTACAAAATTTGCAACATAAAAGTTGTAAAGTTTCTCGAATGATAATATATGCATTGTCATCAAAATTGTTTTTCGTGCGCCTTCACATGCCATCTAATTTTTTTTCGTACCTTAGAATAAACATGCTAAAAGTGTCAACACAAAGGTTGAGTGAGTTCATAGATTTTAGTAAAAGTAACAACAGTGTGGACCACAAGATTTCAACAACAACTGTAATTCAAATATGTACATGTATTCCTATTGCACTAAGCTCATGAAACCGAAACCTTGACAGTTAGTTATGTATCACCCCAACCAGGTGCTTTGCCCTACACCTGTATGACATCAAATGAAATGCGTCCATTTTCTTGTTGTAGCGACCAACACGGACGGGGGAGTGTACCCCCAATAGATCTATTCACAGCATTCGCGCTTACTCTCATAAGAGTAATTAACGGTTCATGATTGTGGGGATTTTAAGGCAAATAAGGCAACTTAGGCAATCAACAAATGTTTAATGTACTTGTGTCCATATGTAAAACAACAATGATTTTAAGTCTAAATGAGCATGTATTCTCTCCCAAAGAAATTCAAAACAAGTAAAAGTAGGGCCATGAACTCACCGTAGTATTTAGAAGTTGATTAGAGCAACAGATAGTGTATAGCGAGATCATAATCTTTACGATAACCTATGAGAGTATAGTGATCATGTCAGTATATTGTACGATAGTGGTGTACAAGCATATGTAAAGTTATTGACTTGATTACGATGTTGTACATACATCTTATGTTGTGTAAATGAGTGAATCATCCTTAAAATGTGGTTTGGCTATTAGCATTTTATAAATAACTTCGTACCACTGTTCGGGCTATCAAAATCTAAAGGTCATGTAGTGAACGTATGAGGAGCCAGGACACTTTAATTCGTAAATCCACAACTCGTCGATACGACACCCCGAAGATGCCTCTTATGATAATGAAACTCCCTACTATTGTAATACTTATTACTTATAAGTAAAAGTATTTGACGAAACAAATGTAAAACTATTGGTTAAACTAGTGTGGTGACATGATGATATAAGTTGTGTGTCGTGAAGTGATTTAGCATAAAATTCATCAAGTGTAAATTGTGACCTTGTGGTAATGATATATGTGATATGGTCAATTTTTATAAGTTGTCGATGTCAAGAAAATGAGTCAATTAAATGATCAAGTCTCAATAATAAGTTTCGGGTCATCAATTCCCAAACTAGTCATGCGACTAGATACATAACCTTGAGACATCAACCAAGACCATAGCTGTTGTTATGTCTCGGCTTAGAAGGCCTTGAGGCAACAGCCTTGGCTTAGTCTTGGGTGTGTCTAGGCCTCAAGAGATCGAAACGCCACCAAAAGTCTTTAACTATGGCTGTTTTGAGTCTTAAATAGGTCTGGGTAGCTTTCGCTGTTTCTAGCCTTCATCTCTCACTTTCAAGCTAAAATCTCTGCGGTGTCTTATGTATAACATCTTACTGAACAACTTTCGTGTTTGACACTTTCGACGATTCGGAGCAGAAAAGGGTCAAAACCGTGATTTTTAGATCAAACCAGAAGACTCTTATTTCAGCACCTAATTCCATCTAGTCATCTTCATTTAGCTATAACTTTTTGACTATAAGCCCTTTTTATGTGAATCAAAAGCTCAAGTTCTAGTTTTTACTTCCTCTAATAGCTTATTAAGGTCATTCATGTCAATGGTCTCTGATTTTGTGTCAAAGCTTAAAAAAATTCACCAGTTACTAACTGGTTGTACTAAAAAGGTTTCTAACAAGTTAACTTATGTTTTTCTTTATATGTCATACCATGCCATATTACATATGAAACTTGTAAAACTTGTAAATTACATCAAAATTAATGAAAAGCTTGAAAACTGAACAAGGTCTTGGAACTTCTTTGGATGGAAAATACAAGAATACAAGGACCACTATCCTAAATCTTCAAGACTTCTACCACTTTATTCCTTGTAAGTTCTTATAATCTTGAGCTAAGTACTCCAAGGTTCACTTGACTTCAGCCTTTATTCTTCTTGTGTAGCTCTTAAACTAACCTTGGAATCACTTAAACAACTCTTGATCTAGGTAGCAATCACTATGGCCTTCATCTATTGTGCATATCTTGTGTCGAATTAAACTAATGATGGTGAGGATGACATATATGTTGTACGGCAATAAGAAGAACAAAGACAGAATTTGAGATGAAATTTTGCATGTCCTAGTGAGATAAATCTTAGTTTAATGGTTTTTATATCTTTGTTATGTACACATGTAGTTATTCTAGCTAAATGTAATAAAATGGGACAAGTGTTGGGACACTTAGCTCATTTAGACACCACCGCTAGTTTGAGGTGTTGAGTAGCTAGCTTGCTAGCTTATAAAACTTTACTTTATGGTGAAGTAAAGTCCAACGGGGTATAGTTTGGTCCCTGTAATTACTAATGTTAAACCTTTAAGTCACGAAACTTAAAACAGGGCAACATAAAAATATAATACTTACAAAAATGTTAAAACTTATCAATATACTCCAACTAAGTATATTAAAGGTGTGATAAGCCTAAAGGAGTGCGCTTATATTGTTAAAATCTTATAACGTAGGTTTGAGTATACGTATTACGTAAGAAATAAAATGCTCACGCAAAAATGACGAAATGACAATAGTTCACGTAAAATATGAGTATCGGTGAGATTTGAGTATTTTCAACATATAGAATTATCCTAGTCTTGTGTTGGTCGCGGGAAAAGTTTACACGATTAAACTTTCGTAATTACTTATAAAAGTAGTTTTATTAAATAATAAAAGTAATATTATTTGATCCCTTACACAGGATGAAACAATTCAGATGTCTCGTAACCTAATGGATCAAGTTGTACGAGTTCGGTTTGCTTAAGGACCCAACAACAACAACAAAAATAAAAACAGTAATAATAACAATAACAAATGGTAATGAGATGTGGAGAGTGAGGACATTTCGAGAAACAATGTCCCCAAAATAAGATCAACAAATGGGATGAGCTCGTAGGAGGGTTTATGTGTAGGTGTCTATGCACCTAAGTAAATTAGGCATCTACGTACCCAAGTAAAGTAGATGGAATATCGTACTCAGTTTGTCAGTTCAAAATTGAACCAAATCCGTTAGCTCAAGAGTTAACTCAATAAATAGCTCATGATTGTACGGATTTGTAACAGAAAAAGTGATAACTTAAGATGAACTCAGGTAGTTCAAATGAGGTCTTGTGATTTT
This sequence comes from Artemisia annua, assembly GCA_014162995.1. Lineage (NCBI taxonomy): Eukaryota > Viridiplantae > Streptophyta > Magnoliopsida > Asterales > Asteraceae > Artemisia > Artemisia annua. The sequence goes on along the minus strand of LBNU01026889.1, from coordinate 118,410 downwards.
TGTTGAGTGGTAAAATACTGTTGATTCTCGAGTCAGAGTTTATACTCATGTCATATCAGGTAAAAATAAGCCCACTTATTTATAATTCATTATTTACATAGAGAGGCGTCCCAAACAATGTAAATAAAGAAATATAAACGTATGGTTCGGTGATTCACAATTTCTTTATTTGAATAAAAAGGCGTCCCAATCTATTCAAATAAGGATATCATAAATCATCCTACTTAAGAATTTCTGACAAAACACTCATATTTAACCGATGAGTTACAAGGCGGCGTAATACGAGATGTTGTAGGTGTTCCGAAATTACAGAATGAATATTCACACTCATCTTCAGTGACGAGGAGTAAGATAATAAGAGGAAATCAACATAACGTTCAAGAGTTGATGAGTTCATAGTTATGATATAGCTTTCTCACAATATTTAAGAGATACAAGAGAGATCATTGTGCAACTCACAATGTCAGAAAAGTAAACGAGACCATTGTGCAACTCACAATGTCATAATAGTGAATAAGACCATTGTAATCACATACAATGTCTTGAAAAGGTATCATAGATCACACGAATGTAAGAGTAGGCATGGCGCACGGAATGTGAAAAGACAACAATTAGTGTTATGGGTTAAAATGTAAAATGTAGTTATAGTCTAGGTTCAAATGCAACCTGGTTCTCTATAATTCATGCTCTTATACCAATCTGTAACACCCCCAAAATATCGCAGCGAAAGATTGTGTCACTGGGGTATTACTTCGTAGCACAAAGTACAAATTACAGAAAACGACTCTAAATGAGACGTTTTGAAATAAATTATCATTCGATACAAATATCAGAGTTTACAAAGAGGTCCCACAAGTTTACAAAATGTGCAACATAAAAGTTGTAAAGTTTCTCGAATGATAATATATGCATTGTCATCAAAA
>LBNU01026889.1:102778-117363 GCA_014162995.1 Artemisia annua | reverse complement strand
TTTTGAACACATAGAATTATCCTGGTCTTGTGTTGGTCGCGGGAAAAGTTTACACGATTAAACTTTCGTAATTACTTATAAAAGTAGTTTTATTAAATAATAAAAGTAATATTATTTAATATTAAATAGTTAAATATAGACAGAGATGAACAAAAATGTTCAAAGTGTAATAATTCAAAGGAGAGTAAATTATTTCACTTGAGAAGTTACCGGTTAACTACCGATTACAGTACTTGCTTTTACGTTACGGTAAAAGTCAAATGGTCAAAAGTCAAAGTTAAAGGGAAAAATAGTCATTTTGCCTTATGAAAATTTTCGGGTTGCTACAGCCTCCACCAGTTACGGGAATCATGTCCTCATGATTTAGTTTATGTTATGAGTTGATGATGTGCCCGAGAAGAGGTGGGGGTACTTCTGTCCGAAGTTCAGTGAGTGTTAATATCACAACTTATATTCGTCGTTTTCAAGAGTTGGCAGTAATATGCCCAATGATGGTCTCAACTGATAAGAAGTTATGGGAAAAGTTCATCTGAGAACTACCATTCAGTATTTAGGAGAACGTAATCTCATTTGATCCCTTACACAGGATGAAACAATTCAGATGTCTCGTAACCTAATGGATCAAGTTGTACGAGTTCGGTTTGCTTAAGGACCCAACAGCAACAAAAATAAAAACAGTAACAATAACAATAACAAATGGTAATGAGACGTGGAGAGTGAGGACATTTCGAGAAACAATGTCCCCAAAATAAGATCAACAAATGGGATGAGATCGTAGGAGGGTTTATGTGTAGGTGTCCATGCACCTAAGTAAATTAGGCATCTACGTACCCAAGTAAAGTAGATGGAATATCGTACTCAGTTTGTCAGTTCAAAATTGAACCAAATCCGTTAGCTCAAGAGTTAACTCAATAAATAGCTCATGATTGTAAGGATGTGTAACGGAAAATTGATAACTTAAGATGAACTCAAGTAGTTCAAATGAGGTCTTGTGATTTTTGTTGAGTGGTAAAATACTGGTGATTCTCGAGTCAGAGTTTATACTCATGTCATATCGGGTAAAAATAAGCCCACTTATTTATAATTCATTATTTACATAGAGAGGCGTCCCAAACAATGTAAATAAAGAAATATAAACGTATGGTTCGGTGATTCACAATTTCTTTATTTGAATAAAAAGGCGTCCCAATCTATTCAAATAAGGATATCATAAATCATCCTACTTATGAATTTCCGAGAAAACACTCATATTTAACCGATGAGTTACAAGGCGGCGTAATACGAGATGTTGTAGGTGTTCCGAAATTACAAAATGAATATTCACACTCATCTTCAGTGACGAGGAGTAAGATAATCAGAGGAAATCAACATAACGTTCAAGAGTTGATGAGTTCATAGTTATGATATTGCTTTCTCACAATATTTAAGAGATACAAGAGAGATCATTGTGCAACTCACAATGTCTGAAAAGTAAACGAGACCATTGTGCAACTCACAATGTCATAATAGTGAATAAGACCATTGTAATCACATACAATGTCTTGAAAAGGTATCATAGATCACACGAATGTAAGAGTAGGCATGGCGCACGAAATGTGAAAAGACAAAAATGAGTGTTACGGGTTAAAATGTAAAATGTAGTTATAGTCTAGGTTCAAATGCAACCTGGTTCTCTATAACTCATGCTCTTATACCAATCTGTAACACCCCTAAAATATCGCAGCGAAAGATTGTGTCACTGGGGTATTACTTCGTAGCACAAAGTAGAAATTATAGAAAACGACTCTAAATGAGACGTTTTGAAATAAATTATCATTCGATACAAATATCAGAGTTTACAAAGAGGTCCCACAAGTTTACAAAATGTGCAACATAAAAGTTGTAAAGTTTCTCGAATGATAATATATGCATTGTCATCAAAATTGTTTTTCGTGCGCCTTCACATGCCATCTAATTTTTTTTTCGTACCTGAGAATAAACATGCTAAAAGTGTCAACACAAAGGTTGAGTGAGTTCATAGATTTTAGTAAAAGTAACAACAGTGTGGACCACAAGATTTCAACAACAACTGTAATTCAAATATGTACATGTATTCCTATTGCACTAAGCTCATGAAACCGAAACCTTGACAGTTAGTTATGTATCACCCCAACCAGGTGCTTTGCCCTACACCTGTACGACATCAAATGAAATGCGTCCGTTTTCTTTTTGTAGCGACCAACACGGACGGGGGAGTGTACCCCCAATAGATCTATTCATAGCATTTGCGCTTACTCTCATAAGAGTAATTAACGGTTCATGATTGTGGGGATTTTATGGCAAATAAGGCAACTTAGGCAATCAACAAATGTTTAATGTACTTGTGTCCATATGTAAAACAACAATGATTTTAAGTCTAAATGAGCATGTATTCTCCCCCAAAGAAATTCAAAACAAGTAAAAGTAGGGCCATGAACTCACCGTAGTATTTAGAAGTTGATTATAGCAACAGATAGTGTATAGCGAGATCATAATCTTTACGATAACCTATGAGAGTATAGTGATCATGTCTTAGTATATTGTACGATAGTGGTGTACAAGCATATGTAAAGTTATTGACTTGATTAGGATGTTGTACATACATCTTATGTTGTGTAAATGAGTGAATCATCCTTAAAATGTGGTTTGGCTATTAGCATTTTATAAATAAATTCGTACCACCGTTCGGGCTATCAAAATCTAGAGGTCATGTAGTGAACGTATGAGGAACCAGGACACTTTAATTCGTAAATCCACAACTCGTCGATACGACACCCCGAAGAGGCCTCTTATGATAATGAAACTCCCTACTATTGTAATACTTATTACTTATAAGTAAAAGTATTTGACGAAACAAATGTAAAACTATTGGTTAAACTAGTTGGTGACATGATGATATAAGTTGTGTGTCGTGAAGTGATTTAGCATAAAATTCATCAAGTGTAAATTGTGACCTTGTGGTAATGATATATGTGATATGATCAATTTTTATAAGTTGTCGATGTCAAGAAAATGAGTCAATTAAATGATCAAGTCTCAATAATAAGTTTCAGGTCATCAATTCCCAAACTAGTCATGCGGCTAGATACATAACCTTGAGACATCAACCAAGACCATAGCTGTTGTTATGTCTCGGCTTAGAAGGCCTTGAGCCAACAGCCTTGGATTAGTCTTGCGTGTGTCTAGGCCTCAAGAGATCGAAACGCCACCAAAAGTCTTTAACTATGGATTTTGCAGTTTCTAGCCTTCATCTCTCACTTTTAAGCTAAAATGTCTCGTTGTCTTATATGAAACATCTTACTGAACAACTTTCGTGTTTGACACTTTCGACGATTCGGACTAGAAAAGGGTCAAAACCGTGATTTATAGATCAGACCAGAAGACTCTTATTTCAGCACCTAATTCCATCTAGTCATCTTCATTTAGCTATAACTTTTTGACTATAAGCCCTTTTTATGTGATTCAAAAGCTCAAGTTCTAGTTTTTACTTCCTCTAATAGCTTATTTAGGTCATTCAAGTCCATGGTCCCTGATTTTTTGTCAAAGCTTAAAAAAATTCACCGGTTACTAATTGGTTGTACTAAAAAGGTTTCTAACAAGTTAACTTATGTTTTTCATTATATGTATAACATCATACCATGCCATATTACATATGAAACTTGTAAAACATGTAAATTACATCAAAATTAATGAAAAGCTTGAAAACTAAACAAGGTATTACAACTTCTTTGGATGGAAAATACAAGAATACAAGGACCACTATCCTAAATCTTCAAGCCTTCTACCACTTTATTCCTTATAAATTCTTATAATCTTGAGCTAAGTACTCCAAGGATCACTTGACTTCAGCCTTTAGTCTTCTTGTGTAGCTCTTAAACTAACCTTGGAATCACTTAAACGACTCTTGATCTAGGTAGCAATCACTATGGCCTTCATCTCTTGTGCATATCTTGTGTCTTGAATTAAACTAATTATGGTGAGGATGACATATATGTTGTACGGCAATAAGAAGAACAAAGACAGAATTTGAGATGAAATTTTGCAAGTCCTAATGAGATAAATCTTAGTTTAATCGTTTTTATATCTTGGTTATGTACACATGTAGTTATTCTAGCTAAATGTAATAAAATGGGACAAGTGTTGGGACACTTAGCTCATTTAGACGCCACCCCTAGTTTGAGGTGTTGAGTAGCTAGCTTGCTAGCTTATAAAACTTTACTTTATGGTGAAGTAAAGTCCAACGGGGTATAGTTTGGTCCCGGTAGTTACTAATGTTAAACCTTTAAGTCACGAAACTTATAACAGGGCAACATAAAAATATAATACTTACTAAAATGTTAAAACTTATCAATATACTCCTAAGTATATTAAAGGTGTGATAAGCCTAACGGAGTGCGCTTATATTGTTAAAATCTTATAACGTAGGTTTGAGTACACGTATTACGTAAGAAATAAAATGCTCACGTAAAAATGGTAAAATGACAATAGTTCACGTAAAATATGACTATTGGTGAGATTTAAGTATTTTCAACATATAGACTCATCCTAGTCTTGTGTTGGTCGCGGGAAAAGTTTACACTATTAAACTTTCGTAATTACTTATAAAAGTAGTTTTGTTAAATAATAAAAGTAATATTATTTAACATTAAATAGTTAAATGTAGACAGAGATGAACAAAAATGTTCAACGTGTAATAATTCAAATGAGAGTAAATTATTTCACTTGAGAAGTTACCGGTTAACTACCGATTACAGTACTTGCTTTTACGTTACGGTAAAAGTCAAATGGTCATAAGTCAAAGTTAAAGGGGAAAATAGTCATTTTTCCTTATGAAAATTTTCGGGTTGCTACAGTACTTACTTCAACTAAATATTTATCTACTATACTTTCTTTTGCTACTAACTCATGTGCAAGTTTTTCTTTGGCTAGATATTTTGAAAGACTTTTCCACATGTCGTTTGCCGTTTGACAAAAAATATTCTTTCATACTCAACACTTGGTATAGCTTTGTATATGATGAATTTTGCAAAGTTATTTTGTTTTTCAAAAGTAGTATTTATTGATTGAATATCACCAATTGAAATGACATGCCAAAGATCATAGTCTATTGATTTCACATAACTTTCGAATCGATTTTTCCATTTAAGAAAATTTTCATTTTCAAGAAATGGTGGTTTAAAAACAATTTTTCCGTCTAAATATTTTTCCATTTCCATAGATCGATTTCAAGTTTTAAAATACAATATATTTTAAAAATCTTTTTTAACGTAGCTCTTGATACCAATTGTGGAAAACTAGAAGGGGGGGGGTTGAATAATTTTACGTCTTTTAAATTTATAAAAACTTTGTTTACGAAAACTTCAATTCGAACTTTATGTGATATCAAATAGCTTGCACAATTATAAACAACTATATCTACAAGAGTATATTACGACAAGTATGTAAGTAAATAAGTAAACAGATAGAGACGGAAAGATAGCACCGTGAGACAAAGGATTTGTAGTGGTTCGGCTACGAATCTCCTCTTCGTCCTACTCCACTCCCCGAGCACCTAACTCGGGAGTTTTCTTCACTATGTCAACAAGATCCCTTATGGCGGAGAAAACCTCACACAACTTTTGCTTACACCAATTTATTACACTAAGCTAAATGTCGGGTTCTAATTTTGGCTAGAACCAATCTCACACCACTACAAAACTTAGCACTACTTCTACACAACTTATGTACTCCACAACTTCTTCACTACTTCACACCACTTCACTACTTCACTACTTCTTCTTCTCTACACAACTTCTATTCACAACTAACACACCTAGATCTATCTAATTAAAAGCACACCACACCTTCACAAATGATTTACACAATATACACTACTTATCTACAATACTTCTTAAACTTGATGTTGAAGGAGTATTCTTCTCTTGCACTTTGGATGNCTTCTTCACTACTTCACACCACTTCACTACTTCACTACTTCTTCTTCTCTACACAACTTCTATTCACAACTAACACACCTAGATCTATCTAATTAAAAGCACACCACACCTTCACAAATGATTTACACAATATACACTACTTATCTACAATACTTCTTAAACTTGATGTTGAAGGAGTATTCTTCTCTTGCACTTTGGATGAGAATGGATGAGGAGGGATTGAATCACTTGAAACAAGGATTAATAATCTAATGATCAAAGGGTTTTGAAAGATCTGTAGAGAGGAATGGATCTGAAATTTTAGTGCAAAAGATGAGGAAAAATACCAGGTTTGAGGTGGTATTTATAGGCAAAGAATTCTGACATAGGGGGTCGCCCCTTATAATTAAGGGGGCCGCCCACCTGTAACGGCCAGAATTCTTGTCTTTTTCTGGGGAAAGTTTATTTGGTGAAAAACTAACTGATTTTGGTTAAAAATTTGAATTCATATATTTAGTATGATTTAAACATTTTCCTTTATTACCAAAAGTGTTTTTCAAAATTATATAAATTTTATATTATTTAATAAACTTTGTAATAATTAATTAAATATCCCTGCGATCATGAAATGTATTAAGCACTTGTTTATTCATACCTTAAGTGATTAAGTTGGATAAAATGATATAAACTAACTTANCGTCCCCCTTAAAATTAAGGGGGCCGCCCACCTGTAACGGCCAGAATTCTTGTCTTTTTCTGGGGAAAGTTTATTTGGTGAAAAACTAACTGATTTTGGTTAAAAATTTGAATTCATATATTTAGTATGATTTAAACATTTTCCTTTATTACCAAAAGTGTTTTTCAAAATTATATAAATTTTATATTATTTAATAAACTTTGTAATAATTAATTAAATATCCCTGCGATCATGAAATGTATTAAGCACTTGTTTATTCATACCTTAAGTGATTAAGTTGGATAAAATGATATAAACTAACTTAATACTTGTGTTGACATAAATAATGCATAAAAACGTTATTTATATTTTTCAATATCTCTACGTTTTGACGATCACAATGTCATAATTCACAATTTCAGGTCCTTTTTACAAGTCTCAACAATTTACTATTCACAGATTTCAATTCATCATTTTACCATTCATTATTTACAATTCATCATTTTATGTAAACTAGGTTTACGAGTATTCATTTGACGAAACCGGGCAGGTTAAGTCACATTTTTATGAGATATCATCCATAATGCATTTCATAGACTAGGGTTAGTCTACATTTTCCTCACAACATCATTTGTATTCTATTCCACTCGTAGGATTTATATTATTTCAAGTTACGTATATTTATTTATCTTTAAATAAATATTAACAAGTGATTAAAAGAAATTTTAATCAATACACCAAACAAATTCCACTAGAGCACTAATATTTTTATATATTAGTCATATTTTCACTAAGTTTATTTAAACTATTTATTTTTATATTTTGGAAAGTTACCAAATATTAAACCATTACTTGTATTTTTATACAACAAAAATTGTACCAACAAAGCAATATCTATCAAAACACCCAATGTTTACAAAAATTATATTTTTATAATTTTTACAACCTTGTTATATCCCGTTTGGTCCCGTTAAAAATTTATTTCTAATTAACCTGGTACCCGATAACGCTAAAACTACAAAACTATACACTAAACGGTACCCCGTAAAACAAATAATGTACAAAATCTACACATAAACTTCCACCTCTTTGATGTGGCTAATTTTTAGAGTGTCTAAGACACATGTTTCATCTACAATCAACATATAAAACCCACAAATCTACCTACTAAATACATACATGCAATCTATAACCAAATTTTAGAGAGAAGAAAAGTTCTTGCTCTCTCCTTTTCCTTGTCGTGGCTGGCCTTCATCAAAAGAACAAGAAGATTCATCAAATTTTCAAGAACAAGTGTTATTTTAAGTACTAGTAGTAATCTATTACAAGGTTTTGAAATATAAACCTATAGATTGTTTAGGTTTTCTTCTTAAAAATTTCCAAATCATCCAAGTAAGTTTTATCACCATTTCTTCATAAAATTTATCAAGTTTTATGTATCTTCATAAGGTATGAGCATGCATGTAAAAATCTATACCACAATGTTTTCATCTTGTATCTTTTTAATCTTGAAAATGGATAATTAGTGAACCTATGGAGAAATGATTGAAAGATGATGTTAGGGAACCCATGACACCCTAAGAAGGTGTATGGTAGATTAAGGGATGAGTTGATGTTGTTAGTGATGGATTTGGACAAGTATAAACTAGTAAAAACCATTTTTAAGACAATATATTTCACTACTGTCCCTATTTGCAAAACTGAGTAAACTCAGTAAGTTTTGGTTAAATTTTGACCCAAGAACTAGAGAATACCACTTTTAGATGAATTCCATGGGTCCGATGAACGGATAAAAACGGACTTACGATGAAAAAGTTTATGCCAAAAAACAAGTTGACTATATATATAATATATATCACTATATTATAATATATATATATAATATATATATATATATATATATTATAATATACTATATATTATAGGGTAGGTTATAATAAAAAGTCTAGGAAGGCGAATTTTGGTGCATCACAGTTATAAAGTTACTGATCACATTTTTAAGTCACTGCATCACAAGTTATAAATTAGTCATCACAGTTACTGCATCACAGCTAAAAAAATTTACTACATCACAGTTAGTGGCATTGAAATTATAATTACTGCATCAAATTTAAAGTCACCGTATCATATGTTATAAATTTAGTGCATCAGAGACTTTTTATTCTTTTTTATTTTAAAGACCATTTTTATTTTAACCAACACTATATTTATATATATATTATATATATATATATATATATATATATATATATATATATATAATATATATATTATATATATATATATATATATATGAATATATATAGATATATATTATATATATATATTTCTGAAAAAATTGTTGCTGATGTACGAAATTCATTGACCAAAAACGAGCCTTAGATCTTGTCAAAACTTACCAAGCTGTTGAAAATATGTTAGTTCACCTTTTTACCTTTTCAGGGATATAAAGAACTCGAGAAACGGACTTATAACGAATTAGTTATGAATTTTCAAAGATATATATTTACTAAAAATTTCCATCAGCACTAACACTTGGTATATTTTCAAGACTAACCAGAAAATCCACAAACACCTATGTTGGGAGCCATTTTCCCGTCAAATGACTCAGTTCTGGAGTTGGGACTCCAAGGAACAAAAGTTAGAGCACCTGGCCTAGTTTTCAAATCAAAAAGCCGTTTGTCATTTGGACTTAAAATGAGTAATCTACAGTCATCCAAACATTCACAAAAACTGCCAGAAATGGCAGTTTTGGCCTAAAACACCATACTTTTCGACCATTTATCTTAAAATATGGGCACATTGAGCAAAACTTCACTACTGAACATATTTAGGCTTGGTGCTAAGCTTTCCAGAAATACCAATTTTATTTCCTAACTCTCAATATTCACTGATTTACAACTAGTTTTCCGAGGCCATTTTTAGCCGTATTTCAGAAATTACTAAGTATAATATTTACGACGAAAACTTGTATTTTCACAATTTATCACCAAATAACTATCGTACAACAGTATTACACTATATGAACATGTAATATTCATTATGACTTTATACGATGATATAAATTATATTTTCGACGATTATTCATATTTTGATATAATACGAGTGGTATAGATTATAAGTGCAAGTGCATATACGAATTCATTTCATAATCTAAATTAGATTACATACATTCAATTTAGGTTGCGGCTAGGAGTTGCACCTCATCACTTCAGTTCATTCACTACATATTGTACCATCATTTGAGGTGAGTATTCATAGCCCCGTTTTCAATTAATTATTCATTTCAAATCCCACGGGGGAGAATACATTGCACCATTTATTTTTGTACGGACCTAAGTATACAAATTCAAGTACAATGCTTAAGTTACCACATTTGCCATGTTAAAGTCCCCTATTTAGTACATCATGAACCGTTAATTGTGAGCAAGCGAAAGTGAGTGGATAGATCTATTGAGGGTGACGCCTCCATCCGTGTTGGGGTTACCAACAGTCAAACGGATGCATTTCATTTCATACATTCAGGGTGTTTGGCAAAGCACTCCATTTGGGGCATTTCATTAGTACAGTCTAGCTTCGGGGTCATGAGCTTAAGGTCTATTGTACTATTTTTCATGAGACTTATGTCTTACACATTATACTTGAGGTTGCCGTATAACATTCATTTTTCATAAACCTATGATTTCTCACCAACATTATTGTTGACCGTTTTAGCAATGTATTTTCACGTAATTAAAGTACTCATGTGACATGCATTTGGACCTTCATGGAGTCGAGGAGTCGACGCGTCTCACTCTTTTACTTCATTGCACTTATGTATCGTTTGATCCTGTCGTACTTGTTTTCAATAAATTTGTTAAACCTTATGGGACCTATGTTTGTAAACTCTGTATGTTTTAAATAAATGATCAAACGTTGTATTTACAAAACGACACTTTAGGTCGTTCAATATAACCTTGTATGAGATGCCATGATCGTCACACCCAGGTATTCAATTCCGCTGCCATATAACAGGTAAATTCAGGGTTTGACAGATTGGTAACAGAGCAAAGGTTATAGTGAACTATGTTGTCCTTTACACCCTAGACTATAACTACATCACGATAGCATCTCATCATTTCATCATAAGTGCATATTCATTAGTTATATGATTTCATTACATGAGTTATTCATTTCATTTCATATTGACCTGGTTCACAAGTGACATGTCTTCACCCAACCACCCTTTGATCATCCTAGCAGACTCGGATATCGAGGATGTTTCTTTTTCATCCGCTGATACACCTACATCATCACTCTCATCTTCAATTCATATACTTTGACATTCTCACATCACTCACATTTGTTAGGTGATAACTCCCACCCGTTTGAGAGGTTAGCACCAATTGAACCCGACTTAGAAGAGGCTGCTAGATATGTCACCAAGGAAAGAAAAGGCTACATCGGACGCACCGGCTATGACTCACGCTGCTACCTGAAAACTTGTAAAGGATAGCATAGCTGAGGCACTTGTGATTGAAAGAGCTGATGTTGCTGCAAGGGCTGCTGAGGCCGCTTCACAAGTTGAAACATCTGGACAGGCTAGTACTGGAACAAATGGACGAAAGTGTACATACAAAGACTTTAAAAGTAGAGATCCTATAAAGTTCAAAGGTACTGAAGAGGCTATTGCTATGATCCGTTGGTTTGAGCATACCGAATCAGTATTTAGTCTATGCAATTGTCCCGAGGAATCCAAGGTAAAATTTGCTGCTAGTACACTTCTCGATGAAGCTATGTCATGGTGGAATTCTTATGCAAAGCCCATGGGAATGGAAAATGCTTACAAACTTTCATGGGATGAATTCAAGAAGTTATTGACTAAGAAGTTTTGTCCCCGTACGAAAGTGAAGAAGATGGAGACCGAGTTTTATGAGCTCGTGCGTGTGGGAAATGATATTGAGACATACATCAGGAGGTATCAAGAGTTAGCTGCTTTATGTCCGTCTATGGTTCCGGATAATGAGAAGTTGTTGGAAAATTTCATTGGTGGTTTACCTGAGAACATCCGTGGAGATGTGATTTCTTTTTACCCACAAACACTGGACGAGACAATTAGGATGTCTCAAAAGCTTATGGCTCAGATTATAAGTAAAGGAAAGTCGGCAAACAATACCAACAACAACAACACCAACAACTACCGAAACAACAACAACTACAATAATAACCAAAACAATACCAATCATAACAACAACAACAACAAAAGAAAGTGGGGCAACAATTGAGGTGACAATGCTACTCAACAATCACCCAAGAGACAAGAGGTTGCTAAGGCCTATGCTGCAGGGCAGAATGAAAAGAGAGCTTACACTGGTATATGTCCACTTCATCATAACCCTGGGAATTGCCCTAAACCTTGTGATAACTGTAAGAAGCTTGGCCATTCGACTAGAGAATGCAAATTCCCTATAATTACAAACAATCAGAGACCCCCAGTGACATGTTTTGGCTGTGGAGAGAAATGACATTTTAGGAATGATTGTCCACAACAAGGAAATCAGGACATGGGAACCAAGATGGATTAACTCGAGGAATAGCATGTGTTGTTAGAAGAGAGCCCGCCAGGACATTAGCAACATCAAGAATAACAACCGTGCTTAAGATAAGAAGGAGTTCATGTTTTAATATATAAACCGTAGTTCGAGCCCTCTAGGGTTGTATCTTTCTTTTGTATTTTTCGTTAGTACGTTGACATAATCTGGTTGTAATAAGCACTTTTCCATCTAATTAATATCTATCTTTTGTTATCTCCGCGATAATAATAATCTTCGCTTATTCCATTTTCTATTCCAATAGTTCAATTTTCAATCGTTTCGCAACATTATACCATTATCTTAGCAGGGATTAGGCCGATTTCATTCTTGATGGATTAGTAGACTATTACCATTACTTAAGATTCACCCACGTATCCAATGAACCATTTAACGAATTTTATTCCAAGCTATTTTGTCACCACCCAATAAATTGATTTTTCTATTATTGTTATCAAGTGATTACTACCATTACACGAAACAATTTTCATGCTACCCTGAAAAGAATTATCTGGCATACCATTTTTCAAAACAACAAGTTGAACACCATCTAAAACTTTTAAGAAAAGTAACGCTATTTGACTAAGTCAAGCATCACATCATTTGTCCTCAAGTATACATAGCCTGATCACCTATGTATAATTCAGGAAGGATTATGCCGTGAAGGAAATAGTCACATTTTCAAGAATTACTAATAACAACCTTCATTCAAAAGCTTTGTAAACAAATAAAAATTTTCATGAACATCCCTTTCGACAAATCCTCCTTGGATACGTACACCGCTTGTCACTCGTTCAGCCATTAAGTTGGATTTTTCCATTGACATCTCTAGGAGAGACTTTCTATCTACGAACAATATTCCATAACATAAGAAAACAATGAAAGGATAGATGATCCTCCTCAAACTTCTAGCAATTCCTTTAAAATATTCTCTTTCCAATCGGATACACATGCTCTACCATCCTCAGATCAACAAACCTTAAAGAGAACTATCTGAGCACTATAGGACGTACTCAGCACCGTATAAGCCAGCAAAAATCATGGACAATGAGATCAAGCAGTTGAAACAAAGTCGAATTGCTATCATGAAAGTCCGCTGGAATTCTCGAAGAGGTCCCGAGTTTACTTGAGAACGGGAAGACCAAATGCGACTCAAATACCCACATCTTTTCACCGAGTCTACTCCCAAGACCAACAACCGCTGAATCCAGGGACTAAATTCCTTTTTGGGTGGGCGACTATCATAATTCACAATTTCAGGTCCCTTTTACAAGTCTCAACAATTTACTATTCACAGATTTCAATTCATCATTTTACCATTCATTATTTACAATTCATCATTTTATGTAAACTAGGTTTACGGGTATTCATTTGACGAAACCGGGCAGGTTAAGTCACATTTTTATGAGATATCATCCATAATGCATTTCATAGACTAGGGTTAGTCTACATTTTCCTCACAACATCATTTGCATTCTATTCCAGTCGTAGGATTTATATTATTTCAAGTTACGTATATTTATTTATCTTTAAATAAATATTAACAAGTGATTAAAAAAAATTTTAATCAATACACCAAACAAATTCCACTAGAGCACTAACATTTTTATATATTAGTCATATTTCCACTAAGTTTATTTAAACTATTTATTTTTATATTTTGGAAAGTTACCAAATATTAAACCATTACTTGTATTTTTATACAACAAAAATTGTACCAACAAAGCAATATCTATCAAAACACCCAATGTTTACAAAAATTATATTTTTATAATTTTTACAACCTTGTTATATCCCGTTTGGTCCCCTTAAAAATTTATTTCTAATTAACCCGGTACCCGATAACGCTAAAACTACAAAACTATACACTAAACGGTACCCCGTAAAACAAATAATGTACAAAATCTACACATAAACTTCCACCTCTTTGATGTGGCTAATTTTTAGAGTGTCTAAGACACATGTTTCATCTACAATCAACATATAAAACCCACTAATCTACCTACTAAATACATCCATGCAATCTATACCACAATGTTTTCATCTTGTATCTTTTTAATCTTAAAAATAGATAATTAGTGAACCTATGGAGAAATGATTGAAAGATGATGTTAGGGAACCCATGACCCTAAGAAGGTATATGGTAGATTAAGGGATGAGTTGATGTTGTTAGTGATGGATTTGGACAAGTATAAACTAGTAAAAACAATTTTTAAGACAATATATTTCACTACTGTCCCTATTTGCAAAACTGAGTAAACTCAGTAAGCTTTGGTTAGATTTTGATCCAAGAACTAGAAAATACACTTTTAGATGAATTCATAGTCGAAAGAACGGATAAAAATGGACTTACGATGAAAAAGTTATGCCAAAAACAAGTTACACAACTATATATATATATATATA
>LBNU01026889.1:84622-95031 GCA_014162995.1 Artemisia annua | reverse complement strand
TGTTAGCACTAGTATCTCTGCTGCTAGTTCTAATAACTTGGACACTGCAAGTGATGCTGCTCTTTGTGCATTCTTGGCTGATCTCACCACAGCTACTCAAGTTCTAAACCTAGATGCTGATCACATTGATTCTGATGATCTGGAAGAAATCGATATGAAGTGGCAAATGGCTATGCTGACTTTAAGGGCAAGACAGTTCTTGAAAAGAACTGGAAGGCAACTTAAGTATAATCCACAGGGAAACATGGGTTTTGACAAGTCAAAGATGGAGTGCTTCAACTGCAATAGGAAAGGACATTTTGCCAGACAATGCAGAGCTCCCAAGAAGAATGCTGACACAACCAAGAAGGCAGCAGAAGAGTCAAAGCCATCTACTGCTTTGGTGTCTTGTGATGGTTTGGGAGAGTATGACTGGAGTGACTTGGCACAAGAAGAACCAAACCATGGCCTACTTGTAGTGACAACAACAGGGCATAACTTTTCTCTAATGGCTTATGCTTCTTCATCATCTGGCTCAGATTCTGAGGTATCACATGAATCTAATGAATCTTCTTGTTCTTTTAAATCATGTTCTGACACTATAGAAGAACTTAAGGCTAGGAATGAGAGTTTGATAAAAGAAGTTGAGTTTCTGAGACTTGATAACATAGGATATAAAGTAGGCATTGAAAATGTTGAAAGGAAACTTGACTATATGAAAGAATGTGAGATTGAGTATGTTGATAGGTTGAACATACAGGATGGAGAAATTGAAATTAAAAATGCTGAAATAGAAATGCTTAAAAGAAAGTTAGTTGAGGCTAAAAAAGCTAGAGATTTAGCAATTGAGGAAAAAGATAAGCACATTATTAGAGTCAATAAACAAAAGTATGCTACTTCTTTACTTGATGAACATGATAAAAACATAATTGAATTTCAACTGATGAGAAAGAATAGTGGCATAGGATACAATGAGGTTCCACCTCCCATGAAAAGTGCACTTGCACCACCAGGGAAAGAACTGTCATTTGTAGATGTTGAAGGGCTTATAAAATCTGCAGGAGAATTTAGTAAGTCACTTAGTGTTAAACCAGAGGTTGAAAAAATGAATTCTGATGCACCAATCATTGAAGATTGGGTGTCAGATAGTGAGGATGAATTAGATGAGTCAACCACTAGGTCAACACAAAGTTCTGATGTGTCAAAGAGTGATGCTAGGCTAACACAGTGTGCTAAAAAGGAAGAGATTCCTCAAGTTGTTAAGCCTAAAATTAATCAGGATAAGTTTCTAAAACCTGTGTTAGGTCATGCTTTGTCTAAAAAGGTTGTTGAGTACCATGAGATACCTAGAGAACATATGAAAAGGTTCAATAACAAGCCTAGGGGAAACCAAAGAAACTTCAATGGCCTAGTCTCAAACAGATTAGGAAATGATTTTCATCTTAAAAAGAAGGCATGTTATAACTGTGGTAGTTTTGAGCATCTTAAAGCCAATTGTGCTAACTATCAAAAACCAGTTTGGAACCAATATAAAAGAGTGAATCACCAAAACTTTTCAAAAAGGGATCACTCACCTCCCAAAAGAAATATGGTTCCAAGGGCAGTGTTACTGAGATCTGGTGCTACTAGATCAATTGTGACTGCTCAACCAAAAAGGCCTTTTCAAAATAAAACAACTGGGTCTGCTGCTACTTCAAGAGTAAACTCTGCTGCTCAGGCAATTTACTCTACTGCTGTGTCTAAAAAGTTACCAAATACAGTTGTTGGAAATCATTTTTATGCTGTAAAGGCCTCAGCTTGTTGGAGTTGGAAACCAAAATCAAATGCTTTAACTCAAGTTTCCAACAACAACAGTGCATCAATGGATCTTACTAAATATAACTATGTTGATGCACAAGGCAGATCCAAGTCAGTAATGGCTTGGGTCAAAAAGAGAAACTAATTTCTCTACTTTATGTGCAGGGCAATCTACAAGACAAGCTAAAAGACCAAGGAATTGTGGATAGTGGATGCTCTGGACATATGACTGGTGACATATCCCAACTTGAAGATTTTGTGCCTATTGATGGTGGATGTGTTGCTTTTGGTAATGATCCTACAGGTGGAAAAATTGTTGGTATTGGTACTATAAAAGCACGAAATTTGAATTTTGAAAATGTGATGTTAGTTAAAGGACTTAAGTTTAATCTCTTTAGTGTTTCACAAATGTGTGACAAAAGGAATTTTGTTCTTTTTACTGACACTGAATGTCTTGTCCTTTCTTCTGACTTTAAGTTACCAGATGACAAGTATGTGGTACTCAAAGTTCCAAGAAATGACAACATATACAGTGATCATATAAAGAACATAGTTCCTAGAAGAGATGTAACTTGTCTTTTTGCTAAAGCCACCTTTGATGAATCCAAATTATGGCATAGGAGACTTGGACACTTAAATTTCAAAACCATGAATAAATTGGTAAAATGTAATCTTGTGAGAGGGTTACCTTCAAAACTTTTTGAAAATGATGAAACCTGTGTTGCCTGTCAAAAGGGTAAACAACACAGAGTATCTTTTAAGTCCAAAGTTGTGAACACTATTGATAAGCCTTTGCATTTGCTTCATATGGATTTATTTGGACCTGTTTTTGTGAAAAGTCTGAATAAGAAGCAATTTTGCCTAGTTGTCACAGATGATTATAGTAGGTTTACTTGGGTATTCTTTCTAGCTACTAAAGATGAAACACCTGAAATTCTTAAGGAGTTCATAACTAGAATAGAAAACATAATAAATCACAAGGTTAAGATAATAAGGTGTGACAATGGAACTGAGTTTAAGAATCATACAATGAATCAGTTCTGTGTAGGTAAGGGTATTTTAAGACAGTACAGTGTTGCTAGAACTCCTCAACAAAATGGTGTAGCTGAGAGGAGAAATAGGACATTGATTGAGGTTGCTAGGACTATGTTGTCAGATTCAAAATTACCTATACCTTTTTGGGCTGAAGCAGTGAACACTGCCTGCTTTGTGAAAAATAGGAGTAAGGTAGTTAAGCCTCATAATAAGACCCCTTATGAATTATTTCATGGTAAAAAGCCAATGATAGCATTCTTTAGACCATTTGGGTGTCCTATTACCATCTTAAATACCAAAGACCAATTAGGCAAGTTTGATGAAAAGGCTGATGAAGGTTACTTTGTTGGATACTCTGTCAATAGTAAAGCTTATAGAGTATACAATAAAAGAACTAGATTTGTGGAAGAAAACCTGCATATTGAGTTTGATGAGAATAAAACCAATAGTGCAGGAACTGGACCAGAATGGCTATTTGATATTGATATGCTAACCAAAACCATGAATTATGAGCCAGTGTTTGCAGGAATGGATACTAACTCTCTTGCAGGTAATCAATCAAATGACTCTGCTGCTAAGGAAGCTGATTCCCAAAAGGAGTTTGTGTTGATTGAAAAATTGAGCCTTGGACCAAATATTTCTCCTACACAGGAGGAAAGGAGCTCACAAGATGATGTTGTCCAAGATTCTCCTAAAGGAAGTGAGGGAGAACCAAAAGTTGATGAAGTGGTGGAAAAACCTAAGGAAACTACTTCTAGCAGCAGTCTTCATAACTCTACTGCTAATGAACACTCTGCTGCTGGACCTAGCAACACTACTGCTACACACAAGTTTCCAACTTTTGATTCACAGGGTATATCTCTTGCTGATTCACCATACCCTGATGATTCCACTACACCTGGTTTGACAGAGATCTATTCTGATACTGATGATGAGGCTCTTGATCCTCAAATCTTTGGAGCTGCAGCAGATGTTACTAATTTGGAATCTAATATTCCAGTTAGTCCAACCAAAACTACAAGAGTTCACAAAGTTCACCCCAAAGAAAACATTTTGGGTGATCCATCATCAACTGTGCAAACTAGGAGGATGACTAAAGAGCAAAAAGATATCTTACACAAAGCTTTCTTTGTAAGATCTCTTCATCAAAGAAACAGTCATAAAGATCTGCAAAACTGTCTATTTGCTTGTTTCCTATCACAAGTTGAACCCAAAAATGCCTATAAAGCATTACAAGATTCAAGCTGGGTAGAAGCCATGCAAGAAGAGCTTCTTCAATTCAGATTACAAGAAGTTTGGACCTTGGTGGATTTGCCTAATGGAAAAAGGGCAATTGGTACTAAATGGGTTTTTAGGTGTAAAAGAGATGAAAGAGGAATTGTGATCAGAAACAAAGCAAGGTTGGTTGCTCAAGGATACACACAACAAGAAGGTATTGATTATGATGAAGTGTATGCACCAGTGGCAAGAATTGAGGCCATAAGACTGTTTTTGGCTTATGCTTCATACAAAGATTTTGTTGTATATCAAATGGATGTTAAAAGTGCTTTTCTGTATGGGGAAATCAAGGAAGAAGTTTATGTGACACAACCACCTGGTTTTGAAGATCCAGATTTTCCTGACAAAGTTTACAAGGTTGAGAAAGCACTATATGGATTGCATCAAGCTCCCAGAGCATGGTATGAAAAGTTATCAACTTATTTGCTGGATTGTGGATATGAGAAGGGTAAAATTGATAAAACCTTATTCATTAAGAAGAACAAAGGTGATATTTTGCTGGTTCAAGTATATGTAGATGATATCATTTTTGGTTCTACAAGCAAAGCTATGTGTGAGGAGTTTGAGAAGATCATGAAGAATAAATTTTCTATGAGTTCCATGGGTGAACTTACATTTTTCTTGGGATTGCAAGTGAAACAACTGCATGATGGTATATTCATCAGCCAAGATAAGTATGTGGCTGACATTTTAAAGAAGTTTGTATTTGAAGATGCCAAGCCTGCAAAGACAACTCATGAGAAAGATAAGCCATTGATGAATGATGAGTATGGCAAAGAGGTGGATGTTCACTTGTACAGGTCAATGATTGGTTCATTGATGTACCTTACAGCTTCAAGACCAGATATTATGTTTGCTGTATGTGCTTGTGCAAGATATCAAGTCAATCCCAAAGAATCATATCTTAATGCTGTGAAGAGAATCTTTAGATACTTAAGGTATCAACCCAAATTGGGGCTTTGGTATCCTAAGGATTCACCATTTCATTTGGAAGCATACTCAGACAGTGATTATGCTGGGGCTAGCTTGGATAGGAAATCCACAACAGGAGGTTGTCAATTTCTGGGAAGCAGATTGGTGTCATGGCAATGTAAGAAACAAACTGTGGTGGCAAACTCTTCAATAGAAGCAAAGTATGTGGCTGCTTCAAGTTGCTGTGGTCAAGTACTTTGGATGCAAAACCAATTGCTAGACTATGGGTACAATTTTATGAACACCAAAATTTCATTGACAATAACAGTACATTGTGCATCATCAAAAATACTGTTTTTCATTCTAAAACAAAACATATCGAGATAAGACATTGTTTTATCAGAGATTGCTATGAAAAGAAACTAATTCAAGTTGTTAAAATTCATACTGATCTAAATGTTGCTGATCTACTTACTAAACACTTTGATGTGGGTAGATTTCAGTTTTTAGTTGCAAGTATAGGTATGAGAAATCTTTGAAAATCTTATCTCATTGTGTTTTTGTAACGTTTTGTAAAAGTATTTTGCACTGTTATTGGTCTAAAAGGTTGTTTCTACTGCTGATTATACTCTGCTGCTCATACTCTACTCTACTGCTAGAGTATGACTTAGCAGTATAGTGTTCTGTTTGTGTTTGTCTTTTGTACTAATCTTTTGCAGGGAAAGTTTAAGTGTTAATGATGTTCTTTTGAGCTAATGTACATTCAAAAATTGCCCTGAAGTTAAAGAAGAACAGAGATACTTCATTAATTATTCAAATGATGTTCATTACAAGCTGTTCATCGCAAGCTTTCAAAACACAAAAGGAAGCATTCACACAACCCTAACACCTATTACATTGGGAATCTGGCATGGTTCTGTTTCTTCCCATGGACTGAGTTGCCATATCCCACACTCTTGGACAAACCAGGCCTATCACAACTCCATGTGATTCAGAAGGTCCCTCTGCTTTTGAAGATTGAGTGTGAGAAGGAGGAACTGATGCTGATGGTTGTGGAGGAGGAGGAACTGGTGCTTCTGCTTGGGTCTTAGGTGGAGGAACTGGTGCCTCTGGCTGTGATGGTTCTGCTTGCAAAAACTCCAAATGCTTTCTCAAAGCTTTTACCAAAGCTTTTGGGATTTCTTGAGCCAATGAGGAGGTCATATGTGGTCCTTGTAATGGATGAGTTGGTTGTGGTGCTTATGGTGGATGTTATGGATTTGGTGACTGGTAATCTCTATGAAAAGGAAGGTATTTTGCATTGATGTCATGCTTGAACTTCCGGGCTTGTTCCTTAGTTCGTCTACCACATTTGGGTGGTCGATATGGTGGTAGATATGGAGCAAAGGGTGGATTATTTGACTGTGAGTCTGAAGAGTCTGAAGAGATGTTGATTCTATCTCTGTTGTCAGACATTATTCTTGTTTTGGAAAAGATTGAAGATATTGATTAAGTTTTGTGGTGTTTTTGGAAGTGATTAGGGTTTGCTTGGAAAATCAATTGGATTTGATCCCCTTTTATTGAGGATCAATTAGGAGTTATGGTAATTAATGAGGAGTTGGTGATTGGAATTCAATTTTTGGTAACTGCCTCTTATTGAAGAGATTTGATTCGATTCTTCACTTTTTGTCTAAGTAAAGTCAAACTACTGCTTGGGTTCATAAGCAGTAGTCAACTCTGCTGCTAGTTATATGACTCTGCTGCTGGGTGTCTGCTGCTACAATTTAAAGTTAAAGGACGGTTATGTAACTTCCACTAAGCAGTTTATAACCTAATTGAATCACTTTTCTCTACACAATAACCACGAATTGCAGTTTAGAAACCAACCCATTCTCCATTATCATCCAAATTCAAAATCCACAAATCTTAAGAACCCTAAATCATGAATCTCGATCGAACATGGGCAAAAAGTCATAACATTGTGGCAGAACTTGACACAGATGTTATACCTTCTAAATTCACAGAAATGGCAAACTTTCTAAATGCTACATCTCTTAAGTATGCATTAACTGTGAATCCTACCATCTATGCTGCTCACATCAAACAATTTTGGCATACTGCCAAAGTCAAAACTTTGAAGGGTGAACTATGTGTGAGGGCATATGTTGATGATCAAAAAGTACTCATTTCTGAAGCCTCTATTAGAACAACCTTACTCTTTGATG
This sequence comes from Artemisia annua, assembly GCA_014162995.1. Taxonomy (NCBI): domain Eukaryota; kingdom Viridiplantae; phylum Streptophyta; class Magnoliopsida; order Asterales; family Asteraceae; genus Artemisia; species Artemisia annua. The sequence continues at coordinate 87,826 of LBNU01026889.1, read as the reverse complement.
ATGAAGAAGGAGCCAAGTGTCTTGCAAGGAATGAGCTTTTTGATGGTTTGGCAGAACTGGGTTATCAGAAGAAAGACAATAGTTTAAAATTTCAAAAAGGTCTTTTTTCTACTCCATGGAAATTTTTATCCCATACTTTATTGCATTGTTTGAGTCCTAAAACAACTGGGTGGAATGAGATTAATGCAACCATAGCATCTGCTATGATTTGTTTAAGCACAGGAGACCCATTTAATTTTTCAAACATGATTTTTGAGGGCATTGTTTTGAGTGTCAAAGAAAAAGGAAAATCTTTGCTTTATCCAAGGTTTATCCAACTTTTTGTTAATGATCAAACTAAAACAATAAGATCCCATAGAGCTATTTATATATCACCAATAATGGGATCTGTTTCTTTCAGTTTTTTGGTCAAGGTTAACAAAGAATTTTTTGGTGAAGTTACACCACTTACTCCTTATATGGTGGAACTTATTGAAAATGCTCTGGGTGAAGGATCAGGAACTCCCACTGATTCCCAACACACACCCACTTTTGAATCACCATCCCCACAACCATTAAAGACCTATACACGTAGGAAAGCCTCAAAGAACATTGCGTTACCCCAGACCAGTGTTAGGATGGATAATGTACCAGATGAGGCTGTCACAGGTGATGGAGGTGACATGTTGGTGAGGGCTAACACTACTGCTTCTAGCTTAGCAGCAGAGCAGGATAGTGTTAACATAAATAAGACCCAATCCAAGGCAACATCTAATGTGAATGATTCTTCTGAGTCAAACACAGGTGATGGATTCCCTAGCCACATGGAAAACATAGGGGGCTCAGGTGATCAAACTAGGTTTGGTACTGAGTTTATGTCCCAAGATTCACCTCTCAGGGAAGGTCACACATCCCGAAGTGAGGAGGACAGAATTGAACAAACTGAATTGATGGCACCCCCTCTTGTACAAAATATTTCACATGATGACTCTGCTGCTCAAAATATTGCACATGATGACTCTGCTGCTATTTCTTTAGAGACAAATGTTGATGCAGTTGTTATTGATGATGCTGGTTTAGCTTCAGGGGAGGCTAAGGGTGATGATCATGTGGAAAGTAGTGATAATGCAGATAGGTATGTGGTGGTGAATAAGAATAATCAAGAAGCTGTGATGGAAAAGGTTGCTAAGACTGTTGTTCCTGAGTCTGCTGCTAAAGAGACTACTGCTAGTAACTCTGCTGCTGGATCAGGTGAGAACTCTGTTGCTAATGCTTTGCTAATGCTTCAAGAAAAATCTCCAACTGAGCATACATCACAACCACCTCAACCTGAACCAATTAAATCTGCACCATCTCAACCCACATCCTTTTCACAACCAATCCATGTGTCTCTATTACCTACAAAAGGAGTGTTGATTAGAGAACCTTCACAAACAATTCCAAAGGCAAAACCAGTTGCTTCAAGTACTAATAAAGGAAAAAGAAAGATGGTTGAAGAAGCTGTTTCTGGTTCTAGTGATGAAGAAGAAGAATATAAGAAATTGCCTAAGGAATTTTGGCCTAGAGAGAAGCTTGTGGAGGCTGACAGAGTTTTGGCTATACAGGTTGCCATGGATGACATTGAAATAGAAGGGGATGATGTTGATGCTGAACAGGCTAGGCTGCTAGCAGAACATGAAGTTCTTGCAGCTTTGAAATCCAGAAGAAGTGAAGAGGGTGAGCCAAAGTCAAAGAATGATGTATATGACTATGAGCCTACACCTGAAGAAGTTGACTATTTGATAAAGAAAAATCCAGAGGTCAACAAGAAAGCATTAGAAGTTCATGCTGATGTTACTTTAACCATAGAGCAAAAGACTGCACAGTTGTATGATTTCATTAGAATGATTAATGATCAAGCTTTTGACTATGTGTCAAATGTAATCAAAGGCAAGCAAAAGAGAAAAAGAAGGCCTACAGAAGCTCAGATCATTTCACAAATGAAAAAGTATTTATGTGCTCAGTGTGGATGGAAGATGAACCAATTCAGAGGAATGGGGCATGATGCAGTTAGACTTCATTACTATTCTGGATATAAGAAAAACAAGATGTTTGTTGGAATAGGCTCAAAAGAAGAGGCTGAATGGAAGAAAATTTTTTATGAGCATATGGCAGCTAGCAAAGAAAGAGCCAAGAAATCAAGAGTTGAAGGATCTAAGACTGCTGAAATACCTGAATTACTTCAAAAGACCTCTGATAAGACTGATGATAGATTTTTGGTGGTTGAACCAGATGACATGTTTGTTGAGCCACTTCAAGCTAGACATCCAATTGATGATTGTGAAATTGCACAAGATGATTTTGGTAAAGCTTGGAAAATTATCAGAGTTGGAGGTGATGTTGAAGTTTACAGGGATTTTGAAGATCTTGTAAGATCTTGTGACAGAACAGATCTGAACACTTTATGGGGTTTGACACAAGTTAAGTTTAAGTTTGAAGATCCAGTAAGTGTAAAGGCTATGGAGTTATGGGTACATTTTCAAAGAATGTATAATCCAGACCCAAGTGACAGATATTGGAGGTTTGAAGCAGATAATATGTCTGCATTATGGAAGCATTATAGCTCAAGTGATGTTCATCATATTTCTACTCAGGCTGGAGTTGATGTGTTCATGCTTACTGAAAAGGAGTATCCATTGAGAGCTGGAGTTCTTACTGTAATGCTTGCTTCTAAGCTCAGATGTGAAGAAATAACTCCTCATCTTCAAGACTTACTTGACTGGATAGTGCAGCAGAATTCTAGAGAGTGTGAAAAGCTGAGAAGAAGATAGAGTGTTTGAAAGCATCCTCCTGGTGTTTGTATGAGCTTATAAGAAACTTGCATATTTTCAGGAAAAATATCAAGTTTAGGGGAGGATTGTTGGGTTTTGAAGTAACTCTACTTCTGAGTGCAAGACTGCTGCTAGCTAGTCATGTCTACTGCTAAGGGTAAAATCTCAACTGCTAGACAAGACTACAGCTGAGACTCTACTGCTGGAAGAATACTGCTGAGACTCTGCTGCTTGTGTGATAAGATTATGTACGAATATTTGTATTTATAGTATAGATATTATGTAATATTCTATAATGTTAAAAGATCATAGTCTTGGGTAGGAAGTTGTTTGTAAGCCTGTAGGGTTCCTTGGTGTATAAAAGGAGATCCTATGGTTAGACTATGTAACACCCCGAAAATCCATTGTATTCACT
>LBNU01026889.1:63350-83520 GCA_014162995.1 Artemisia annua | reverse complement strand
ATGCAAAAACAGGATATATTATTAAAACAATGTAAATAAACATAACCAATATTTTATTTCACTAGAAATTAATAATCGTACATTACATCCTTTATCCAAATACTAATCACAAATGGGCATGAAACTTTCAGCTTTACGAAGACCTATTCCTTCAGCTAGCTTAAAAAGCTTAGTGCTAGGTAGAGCTTTCGTCAATTGATCATCCAAGTTATCATCTGTGTGAACTTTGAGTAATTCGATCTCTCCAATCTCAACTTGCTCACGCACGTAGTGATATTTGATCGGAAAATGTCTGGTGCCCTTCATGAGTCCAGGCTCATGAGCAAATGTGATTGCAGCAGAATTGTCACAATACATTTTTATAGGTTGTTGAATCGATGGCATAACTCCAAGCCCCGAAACAAACTTCCTAATCCAAACAGCTTCCATTGCAGCTTCTGAAGCAGCGATATGCTCACTTTCTGTTGCAGACATCGCTAATGTACTCTGCTTCTTGCTCCTCCAATCCACAGCACCTCCATTAATGACAANCATTGCAGCTTCTGAAGCAGCTAGATACTCACTTTCTGTTGCAGACATCGCTAATGTACTCTGCTTCTTGCTCCTCCAATCCACAGCACCTCCATTAATGACAAAGACATAACCCGTCTGAGACTTCGTATCATCCTTATCACCTTGCCAGGAAGCATCACAGTAACCTGTAACATCAAGTTCTGCATTTGGATCTGGATTTCCCCCATAAACTAAGAATACATCTTTAGTAGCCCTAAGGTACTTAAGAATATTCTTCACAGCAGTCCAGTGAGCTTCACTTGGATTTTGCTGAAATCGACTGGTTAAGTTCTGAGCAAATGCCACATCTGGCCTTGTGCTTTTCACCGCATACATTATAGATCCCACAGCTGAAGCATAAGGGACTTTCTTCATGCGTTGCACCTCTGCATGTGTTGAAGCACACAGTTTGCTACTCAAGCCATGATGTTCTTGCATTGGCAAATATCCCTTTTTGGAATTTTGCATATTGAATCTCTTCAATATTTTATCAATGTAAGCACTTTGGCTTAATCCAATTAATCGCCGAGATCTATCTCTATATATCTTAATTCCCAGAATGAATGCGGCTTCCCCTAAATCTTTCATAGAAAAACACTTTCCAAGATATGCCTTAACTTTATGCAAACTTGGAATGTCTTTTCCCATGATCAATATGTCATCGACATATAAAATAAGGAAAATTACATCACTCCCACTAGCTTTGTGGTATACACATGGCTCATCAAGATTTTGAGAAAATCCAAATCTTTTGATTTCTTCATCAAATCTTTTATTCCATTGACGTGATGCTTGCTTCAATCCATAAATGGATCTTTTAAGCTTGCATACACGATCTAGAAAATCTGGATTGACAAACCCCTCAGGCTGCGCCATATAGATGTCTTCATCTAGTCGACCATTTAAGAAGGCGGTTTTGACATCCATTTGCCAAATCTCATAGTCATAGTATGCAGCTATAGCTATGAGAATCCTAATGGCCCTAATATCGGCTACGGGAGAAAAAGTTTCTTCGTAGTCAATACCAAACGTTTGAGTAAACCCTTGAGCTACCAAACGGGCCTTATAGGTGTGTACAATGCCATCCATATCAGTTTTTAACTTGTAGAGCCATTTACTCCCAACTACCTTGGCACCAGGAGGAAGGTCTACTTCAGTCCAAACTTCATTATCATGCATGGATTGCATTTCCCCATCCATAGCAACCTGCCATTTAGCCTTTTCAGGACTTTTCATGGCAGCCTTATAACTAGTAGGTTCATTAAGATCCCCTAGTATAGACTGATCGCACTCTACATTAAGACATAGTCGATCAGGTGCTTTTATAGTCCTTTCGGATCTACGGATAGGAACCACCTCAACTTCTGGTGGAGGACCCAGACTATCTGGTTCTTCAGGAAGTTGACTAGTGTTTTCAGAAGGTAATGCATCAACATGATCGTCTTCCAGATCATACTCTCTCCCACTGAATTCTTGAGATATGAGTTCCTTTTCCAAGAAATCACCATACCTTGCAACAAACACTTTGTTTTCAGGAGGATAATAAAAGTAGTAACCCATCGTTTCCTTTGGGTATCCTACAAAGATGCATTTAACAGATCTTTGTTGGAGCTTATCAGCAGAGTCACGTTTAACATACGCCTCGCAGCCCCAGACCTTTAGATAAGACAAGTTAGGCACTTTACCGGTCCATAACTCATATGGTGTCTTATCTACCTTCTTTGTGGGAACCATATTGAGAATGCGAACAGCAGACTCTAAAGCATAATCCCAAAACGAGAAGGGAAGAGTTGTTAGATTAAACATAGATCGTATCATATCTTGCAATGTACGATTTCTTCTCTCAGATACACCATTTTGTTGTGGAGTATATGGAGAAGTAAGGTGCTGGACAATTCCTTCCTTAGCTAGATAATCTATAAACTCTTGACTCAGGTATTCACCACCTCTATCGGATCGAAGAGCTTTAATCTTCTTTCCGAGTTGCAACTCTACTTCTGCTTTAAACACTTTGAATGTTTCAAAGACCTCATGTTTATGTTTAAGTAAATAAACATAACCATAACGACTATAATCATCCGTAAATGTTAAGAAGTAGCTAGCACCCCTCCTTGACACATGTCTAAGTGGTCCACATACATCTGTATGAATAAGACCAAGTAGATCAGAAGCCCTTTCAATCCTATTTTTAAAGGGTTTCTTTGTCATCTTGCCCGCAATACAAGATTCGCATTTATCAAATGATTCATCATTGATCTTTTCTAAAAGCCCATCGCGTTGCAGCTTTTCCATGCGAGTCTTGCCAATGTGAGCAAGTCGACAATGCCAAAGATAAGAAGAATCCTGACCTTTCTTGATTCTCTTATGGTTGATGCTATAGACTGAATTATTATTGAAAGCATTATCATTATCATTCATGTCCAATTCAAAGATACCATTCACAGCAATTGCGTTAAAATAAAAAACACCATTTAAAGAAACTGAAATTGCATTGCTTGAAATAGTATGATGAAATCCAAGATCCAACAAACATGAAAAGGAAATGACACCTCTAACAATTGACGGTGCATAATGACAATTATTTAAAGATAGTACGAGACCCGAAGGTAACACTAAATTAAATGTTCCTATAGCTTCAACTCTTGCAGGCGCTCCATTACCAACGTGCAAGAATTGTTCCCCATAGGCAAGCTTCCTCTCCTCTCTAAACCCCTGCAAAGTATTGCAGATATGAATTCCACAGCCCGTATCATATACCCATGAATTCAGTTTATGAGATAAAGAAAATAATTCAATCATAAAGAACGCACCTGAAGTACTGGCTTGGCCAGCCTCACTTTGCTGCTTCTTTTGTCGCAAGTCATCTATGTAGAGCGCACAATTGCGTTTCCAGTGCCCCGGTTGATGACAGAAGTGACACGCCTGATCCTTCTTCGTAGGAGGATTCACCTTAGGCTTCTTGGGTTGGTTTTGATTCACCTTTGGATTAGGTTGATAAGCCAGAACCTGCTTGCTTTTGTCAGCCTTACCCTTACCCTTGTTCACATGCGATTTCTTCTGGATTCTACCCCCTTGAATTGCCAACACTTGTGGGGTAGGAGCCTTGCCCTTTGATGGTAGATGTCTCTCATAATCAACAAGCAGTGCGAGTAATTCAGAGACTGTCTTCCCCGAGCAGTGCATGTTCCAATTTTGCACAAAACCAGCAAAGTCCTTGTTAAGGGATCTGTTGATCAAGTGAACTTGAACATTGTCGGGGTAACCAAATCCGATTCTGTAAAGTTGATCGAAGAATTCCCTCATCTCATTTACATAATCTTCAACTGGTTTTCCATCAGCATGCTTGCAGCAATGTAGTTTGTCCAAAGACTCGTACAATTCAACTGCTGGAGTTTTTTCATAGCGCTGCCTAAGCTCGCTAATTATGTCATACGGGAAATAATGCTCAAACTTCTTTTGCATTATTGGTTCCATACTTTGAAGCATCAAGCATCCAACTTCATTGTACTTAGCATGCTCCACTCTCCAGTCAGCCTTTTCCTGCTCAGTGACATCATCACCTGTAGGCTCCTCAAGGCAACGGGTCTGCAAATAATTGAGCTTACCGGTCGCTCTCAAGACAATTCTGAGCGAACGGTGCCAATCATTGAAGTTTTTCCCAGTCAATTTAGCTCTTTCAAGATGGTTCTTGAAAGCAGTAAACACGGAGTTATCGGGTTGAGCCATTTCTACAGAAAGAAAAAGTTCAAACATTAGTATTTTTGATAAGAAAATATTTTCAAGTAAATATAATACCCATGGAAATATTCATATAACCATCTTAGTTTCTTGAAAATCTAGGATCCAACTTTTAATAGTTTCACTACGTCAGTTGATCTGCCATATAGTGAAAGTACAAAAGATGGTAATCTGTCGTACAATAATTGGCAAACAAGTTTTCCAATTCCTTGATGATTTATGGGATTTACTTCAAGTTGATTCATCAACTTGCCATGTAAGCATGTTTCATCCCATCTCATGCCTTAAGTTCTAGGTCTCACGCATCAACTTAATTAAGTCGTCTAACTTAGAAACTGCAAATTATCCATGTGAGGTCTCACGCTCACTCGGAAATTTGCCTTGTCATTAATCTTTGGCCTAGGTCTCACGCATACCAAAGAAAAATGCCAAGTGTCCCTTATAGTTAGATGGCATGGAACTTAAATTTTTAGGGTATTTAATTTTGATGTGTCAATCAAAACATGTATAAAGATGCATGCACTCATCTTTATAACATAAGTTTTTCAAAACATTTTTATAAATCCGGTTCATTAACGTGAGCACGATCAACAAAGTTTTAATTGAGGCATTGAGAAGCTTACAACATTGCCTTAAGGTGCTTCGTACAATAATGTTTCAAGATGACGCACAAGCGAGCGCGAAACGTTCGTAGGAGCGAATCTCTTAAAAAACTTAGTTCCACTTATACCCACCACACAGTTTGTCATTGAGTTCTTGAAATCATTAAGGTACAGTCGCACCAATCAATTAAAAGTTTATGATTAAAGCTCAAAACATGATTTCACCATTATTAGTCCAATTAATTTTTCTTTTCAAAAATTACCCTTGTTATTGCTTACAATTGATAAACACATAACATATAACAAGTAATTTAAAAGAAAACACATAACCAACTAATCAATAATTAAAGCGGTGAAAACAATTAGCCACATGCAAGCTCAATTAGATAAAACCCTAATTAAAACAATTCTAGGTTTATAATGTGTATAATCAACCAAAGCTTTCACTTTGCACAAGTGAGTCACATCCATCGAATAATCGATTGCATAAGCTAGGATTGATTAGTACACCACATAACAAGTAAATTGATTTTAATTATAATTGGAGTCTTCCCCAATTTTAGATCTATCTAATAATTAATATTTGAAACATATACTTGCAAACAATAAACAATCCATGACTAACATGCATGTTTCGTCATGGATTCATGCAAACCAATTATTAATCTTAATTAATTAAACCACAAACCTTAAAACCATGTTACAAACCTAGGGTTTCTAATTAATTAATCAAATTAATTAAACACACAACAAACCCTAATTAGGGTTTAGGTAAAATTCGACAACCCCCCCCCCAAAAAAATTAGGGTTAGGGTTTTAATTTTTCTAAAAAAAATTAAAGAAAACCCTAGAAACATTAACATGTCTATCTAAAACAATAAAGATACGTTTTTTATGGTTTTAGTATACAATTACATGTTATACATGGCTCGTGATGCCACTATTATAATTTGATAATCATGACTAGCATATTATGTAACTAATATCAAGTAGCACAAGTAGCGGAAGCATAGGATCAAGTAAAAGATAACTAAAACATAAATAGAGAACGTACCGTATGCAATTCTTGATTGATGAACAAGTGATGAATCCTAATTAGGGTTATGTAGATCAATGTTAAACCCCTTACCTTTTTGTTTAACGATCTCTTGATAACAACAATAGTGTGTTGTTACCTCGTTCTTGTACACACAAATTAAACCGTATTAAGGTTTTGCAAGAAACTACACAAGAATAATTTTGCTTGACAAAATTCGATCCCACAACCCTTAGGGAGGGGCGTACGATCGGCCAAGGAGAAGAAAAGAGGAGAGAAAACAATTAGGGATAATTGTGTGTTCAAGAGTTGTGTAAAACAATTGATCCTTGAATTGTTTATATAGTGTTTAGATATCTTGGTCACCAAGTTAGGGCAAGGGATGCCCCTTGTGGATTTCGGCCGACCCAAGCACCTAAGAGGGGTTCTAGATCCTTCTTGGGTTACCATATTCCATAAACACATTCTTTCCTTATCTTCGTCTAACGGTCGTTAGCCATTTAACGGAAAACACTAACGATCGTTAAGTTCTTGTGTCTAATAATAAATATAAAAATATATTTATTATTTTTCCTTAATACTCATTTGTAATGTGTGCAATCCCGAGGTCTCGTGTTCGATTCTAGACATTTACACGTTAATAACTTAACCATATTCCAACAAAATCAACATTGATTGGGCAGATCCAAAGTTTAATAGCAGTGACGCGAATATGTTTGTAGCGCATTTGGAAGGTGAGAAATGAGAATCATTTAGGCTTTTAAGGAACTTGCAAATCCATTTTTTGAGATATAGAATTTGTCCTTCTGTCGAATATCTAGTAGATGTCATAACAATAATTGGAGCAGGAATCTGTGGAATCTTAATCCTTATTTAATTATCAGTGTCTAGTTCTTCTTAGTCATGGGTTAAAGGTTTGGATTTTCTTCTAGGTCTTTGTTATTGTTACATTAACAGCGGTCGGGTGTCCTCTGTTGCATATTGCTAGCGGGTTTTTTTGTTTCTTTTGTGGCCTATGGTGTGGTTGTACAGCTCTCGTGGCTCTCCTTCTTCTTAAAGCTGATTCTTTTCTCTAACAAAGTTTTGCGTCAAAGAAAAGGCATATTCTGATGACTCACTAGTCTGACGCTTGAACATTAAAGGGTAACCCGCCCATAATGACCTAGTACACGTACTCAATACGCATACATTATACAAAATAGCACTAAAATTTAACTATATAAATCGAAAAGATTTTTATAGTAAATTCTGCTAATTCTTCAAAGAAACAAACATTCAAAGACAAATTATCAAAGATGTAGTACTGATTCCGTTACCTCCAAAGAGTCATGGGTATTCCAGGCAAGAACTGTGGTAACATACTCGATCCAGAAACCTTTCATCTTTTTATTAAATTAGACCCAACTTCGACTTTTACCCGAGTTTTGCTAAAAATTCTAAAACTTAAATAGTAAGAGCTGTAGATCTTTTTATCATATATATAAATTCGTTAGGTAGTTGTTGCATGGTACTCAAAGTGAGTGAGATTTAAAGAGTTACTGAATGTTCGCAAGCTTGTCAATTATCTTTTATTTCTACCCATTTATCTTTGCAACTTTCCTGTTTTGATCCTTCTTCGCATCCAACTTCTACCATCTGCAATTTCCATCAGCCCGTAACAAAAACACATACAATCCAACAATAATTGTGCCTTTATGCTTATTTATCCATATAACAAATGTAACAAATAAGATATCACATATGCATTGTGAATATCACAAAGATAACAAATAAGGATAATATCATACATCCTCCAATCATCACTTTTAAATTTTTTATCATGCTAGACAAAATATGTGGAGACTTCCCTAGTGTTACAGATCAAGGATTGCGCTATTTGTAGGTCACTATTTTGTATTATAAATGCTATAGATATAACTCAAGTGAAGAAATAATATTGATTGAATACTTTGTATTGTTATTTCTGAATACAGGAACAGAGAAAAAAACAGCCATATAAATATACCAAGCAAGGCTAAACAAGGAAATCCCAAATGCCCAACTTGTCAAGTAGAGATTGTAACTGCCGCGATCCCAAGGCTTTGGTAAATAAGTCAGCCACTTGTAGTTTTGTATCAATGTATTTCGGCTCTTTGTCTCCAGACTCAACCCGTTCTCTAACAAAGTAACAATCCATCTCCACGTGTTTCGTTCGCTCATGGAAGACTGGATTGTTGGCAATGTGTTTGACTGCTAGGTTGCCACAGAAAAGCGTGTTCGAATTAGTTTGAGTGGCTCCTAGTTCTTGTAAGAGCCATCGCATCCATAGAATTTCGCTTATAGTGGCGGCCATTGCTCTATATTCAGCTTCTGCGGAAGATCGTGACACCACAGATTGTTTCTTTGATTTCCAAGAAACCGGAGCCCCCCGCCCCCCAATGAGAAGTAAGTAGCCGGTTCTGGATCTCCTAGTGTCAGGACATCCAAGCCAGTCTGAATCAGAGTATGCCATAAGGTTTGTTCCTTTTGCACAGGTTGTGGGAGGAATTCCAGGATCGAATTGATCTTAACAACACATGATAATCATCATATAAAAATAAGAATCGATAAAGATGAAACAAGGAAGATTGGGTGAACCCATAATATTGATATTAATAATCTGAGTTGGGTTACTTTGTTTACAGCGAATTCCTATTCTATATATACATGATGAATCGGTGTTTCATGTAAAGTCACAACGTTTCAATAAAAGTAAACGTTGCAATGGTTGTAACCTAACTGCCTTCTATTGGGTTGGATTTGTAGCCCATGACAGAAAGTTTATGCAGGCCTTTTATTCCTTTTTTGATCCATCTTGATTTCTTTGAGTCTGTGTCGAATTGCCTGTGATTGCTGATGCGTATTGCAAAAGTCCAAAACATGCAGCCGTTATTGAGAAACAAAGTTTAATGGATTACGTCTTCCAATAGTTCCTCCTAATTTTGGAAGGAGGATGCCTTGTCCCGGAGTAGCTTTTAGGTAACATAACACTCTTATGGTTGCCTCCATGTGATTTTGTCGAGGGTCGGCCACAAACTGACTTAGAACATTTACTGATTAAGCAATATCGGGCCTGGTCGCTTGCAGATAAAGTAATCTTCCTACCAGACGACGGTACTGACCAGCATCTACCCGTTCTTCTTCATCCCCTTTGCTAATTTTTAAATTCTGTTCCATTGGGAATGCGCTAGGACGACAACCCTGCATCCCACTATCTTCTAGTATGTCAAGAACACATTTTCTTTGACTGAGAACCAGCCCTTCTCGAGTTCGTGCAACTTCAATGCCCAAAAAAAATTTTAGGACCCAAGGTCTTTATGCTGAACTTGTCGTTAAGAAAAGCCTTTGTTTCCTCTATTTTTGTGGTGTCATTACCTGCAATAATGACATCATCGACATATATAAGAGCAGCTAGGATAATATGCCCGTCTCTAAAGATGAAAAGAGAGTGATCCGCCTTGGATTGCGTGAAACCAACTTCAAGCAGTGTAGAAGTGAATTTTTGATACCAATTCCTAGAAGCTTGTTTTAGGGCATAAAGAGATTTCCTGAGTCTACAGACTTTATTTTCTTTTCCCTTTTCGAAGCCTTGGGAATTTTCATATAAACCTCCTCACTCAAATCACCGTGCAGGAAAGCGTTGTTGACATCAAGTTGATGGATGATCCAAACTTTTCTTGACAGCGATCGTAAGTAACGTCTGAACTGTTACTATTTTGCCACTGGAGCAAAAGTATCATGAAAGTCGATACCTTCTAATTGTGTGAAGCCTTTCGCCACCAATCTCGCCTTATACCTTTCCACCTCTCCATTTCGCTTGTACTTCACTTTGTAAATCCATTTAGAATCTATGGCTCTATTTCCCTCGGGAAGCTCCTCGAGAGTCCAAGTGCCATTAAGTTCAAGTGCCTTTATTTCTTTTATCATGGCTTCTCTCCAATTTTTGTCTTGAGTAGCTCGTTTAAAAGTTTTTGGCTCATCATGTGACGTAATGGCCGTTAGAAAAGCTTTGTGAGATTTGGAGAATTTGTTATAGCAAATATAATTTGCCATAGAATGAGCCGTCGAGGGTTCTTGATTGGACGTGGGGGGATCTTTACTTCATAGCCATCAAGCCATTTGGACCGAAATCGCTCCCTCTTTTCCCTTGTGGGCATATCGTTGTTGGATTCGGTGATGGGCTGAGAACCATTGTTGTTGGTTTCTTCATTGGATTGAAATAGGTTTTCGCCATGGGGTTGTGGTCCATCATGACCTTGTACGGGGCTGTAACTTTTGGTTGTTTCGGTGTTGGGTTGTGGCCCATCATGAGTTTGCACAGGGGTGTGCCTTTGGTTATTGGTTGGATTTTCCATGCCTTCTCTTTCTTGCACGTCACCATTTTCATTTATATCTTCATTTGATTCTGACCAGTAACCGCCTGGGCTTGACTTTCGTTGACATCATAATACCAAGGCGGAAATTCAAAAATCTCCGGTTCCTCATCACACTTGAGCACTTTGTTCGATTCAGTTGGAAAAATATTTTCAACAAATCGAATGTGACATCATAATACCAAGTTGGAAATTCAAAAATCTCCGGTTCCTCAACACACTTGAGCACTTTGTTCGATTCAGTTGGAAAAATATTTTCAACAAATCGAACGTGACATCATAATACCAAGGTGGAAATTCAAAAACTCCGGTTCCTCAACACACTTGAGCACTTTGTTCGATTCAGTTGGAAAAATATTATCAACAAATCGAACGTGTCTTGAAACAATGATTTTATTTTTGTCAACATCAAAAATTTTAAAACCCTTGGTTCCTTGAGGGTAACCCAAAACTATTCCCGGCTTCCCCCTTTCTTCGAACATATCCCCTCCCATTTCGGTGCTATGTGTAACCACCGGTAAATTTCCATTTATATTAATACTTAAACAATAGAACACTTGTCCATTTTTCACGTCTAAATTTTTTTTTTTTCACTTAAATTCGTTTTGAATAAATATCTTTATACGTTAAGTATAAATATTTTTAATTTTCATTTACCACTTTATGTCATTTCTAAATGTTTGTCAATTATTAGAGTTTTCATAAAATCCTAAGTTATTATATATGATTATATATGTATCTAAGTCTTAAACGTTAAAGTACAAGTCATTCAAGCAAAATGTACAAGTCCTTAAATCTAGTGTACAAGCATTTAATGCATATAACCTAAAAACTATATTTATGTTAACTTAAATGTATCTAAAGTAACTTATATTTATCTTAACCTAACAAAATACTAAAAATATATTTCCTACCACTCTTAAACTCTATGTATAACATCCCCAAGCCTATGGTACATTCACCCAAAGCCTAGTTCGATTCCTCTTTATTTGTTTTTCATGTTCGATTGTAAACTAAACTAAACCTAACTAAATTTCTATACCACTAAAGCTTACCTAGCCACAATATACACTACACATCATCATGTTTCAAGATTTCTCACCATGGTCAAACATAGAGATGAGATCAATATAGAACTCATATTTGCCATAGAACCAATGAAACAATCATAGCCAACCATTTTTATTTTCCACCTTTTTGTTAAAACAAAATATTTCGCAAATGGTAAATCGTCAAGCTACAAAAAAATACCATCTCGACGAGAATTAAATCACCTTTCTATAGATATGCATCTTTATATACTTTCGACCAACTTTTTTTTTTCGACGAACTTTTATTTTAAAAAAATTCCGCCCAGAAAAATCATATATGATTTGTAAAAATCATATATGATTCGTTAAAATCAAATCATATATGATTCTTACGAATCATATATGATTTTTAAAAATCATATAAAATCTTGATATTGAAGCCCAAGTAGAAGTCAAGAAAGTGTTTAGAGAAGCCTAGAAGAGAAGAAAGCTTAGTTCTATTTCCAAAGTCATAATCGAGCTTAAAAGCTTCTAAGTATCCTAGACCTTTTCAATCCCTTTTGTAAACTTTAAATACACTTAAACATGCTACAAAAGTAGTCCTACTAGCCAGACTAGGTCAAAAACCATGTTTTCATATCTTTCTGATGTTATCAATAAACATGCACACCCTCTTGTAGAATAGTTTTTGCTAAACCTTAAGCTACATCATGAGACCTTTAAACAAGCTAAGTAAACATTTAATATGTTACAGAAACGAGCTATAGGATTTTGTAGGAGCTAAACAAATTTCTGCTCACTTTCTGTTCTTTTCAAACAGTCCCAAACACTCATGTTTCGCCTCATTTTTCTACCATGAGCCTAAGGTGTTAAACCTAGCCAAAAGACCTATGTGACCACCACCCAGGACCATCTTAAATGCCCCCAAGACCTTGCCAAAATACATAGATAGCACGATGATAATTGAGCTCATTTCCTGGTCGAAAGTCACAAAACTAAAACGCCCCTACTTTGTACAACATCATTTTCTCAACAATATAAACCATAATATACTGAGGAAATACTTTAAATAATCTAATAAACATGTTAGGATACAGAACGAATCAGTTCATAAGCTTTAAAATCGAAACCCAGGTTGTTTTTACATTCTGTTTATTATCGAGATAGGTCCCAAAGTACCAACTTCGAGTAATTATTTCACCTATAAAACGAGCTCCTAAAAAGCAGAACTTGGGGGCAAAACAAAGCCCTTCTAGCATAGATTAAGTAGAACAAAGAACGTAGGAAAAAGATCAAGTCATTTTGTTTTTATCGAGCCCTAGTTTTGCCCTGTCACGTTTTGGAAACAAAGAAAAACACTTGGAGATTATTTTTCTTAAAAACAGTTTCATGACACCAACTTGGGATATTAATTGTGACCAAACCATATCACCTTAGGACGTTGGGTTTGAACCTATAGAAAGACATTACTGTGTACTAGCGAATAACCAAAGGCGTGGTAAAATTCTCCTCATACCTCATAATCAGCCCTACTTTTAGCCTTGACACGCGTTTTATAAACTTATACTTTTAATTCTTTAGAACAAGTAAATGGGAACCATAAGCTAAGAAGCTAGGGTCAACCTGTTTACAAACTTATTTTGACATAAACAAAAGATTCGTAAAGAGTTTTGCCCATTTCTTAAGCTAAAATTGCGTTTTTCTTTAAAAATGTCCTCGGATGTAAACGTTATTATGCATGATGGGTATTTTATGTCAAAACTCTAAACTATTCTCATGAGTCAAAGTTAAAATGAGGTGAACTTGAGGTTAAAGGGTATAAAGTGTCATATTTGAAAGTTCAAGGTAGATCATTTTATTAATGTCCAGGGGGTAAAATTGTCATTTCACCAAACTTAAGGGTATAAAATGTAATTTTATAAAACTTGAAAGTTATGAATTGAAATTGTATAAAACTTGAGGGGTTTAGGTTGTAGATATATAAAACTTATGGGTATGAATTGTCATTGTAAGATAGTTCAGGGTAAATATCGTCAATATCTAAAACTCTAGGGTAAAAAGTGTAATTTTTTCATATTATCTCGGGAACTAGGTTAACTAATATAGAAACTCTAAAAACGATAACGATATCATTAAATTTTGAAGAAACTTTACATTAACCCATTAAACGTTACATTCATTAACAAATCTTTAACGGAATCGATAATAAATGTATATATATTCTTATATACTGAAAAGCTTGATATATCAACTCAGGTTAAGTGTCGGAGATGTTTATCAACTTTATTTAAACCTGATTTCCATCCAGACTACGGTAACATCGAGGTGAGTTTATAGTCCCACTATTTTTATACATTTTTCAAACTTGTGGGGAGATACATGCTACAAACCGAACACAAGCATTTTTCTGCATGCTATCCTGATTGATATTGCCTAAGTTACCAATGTTGCCATTTTTGATAAAGCCCCTCATATCATGACCCTTAATCACTTACGAGTGAACGCAAGTATAATGGATAGATCTATTGCCAGTTGACGCCCAATTTGTGTTATCGGATAGGTAGCCAAATGCATTATATTTGAAGAACAATAGGAAGTTGGCAAGCTCCTACCTGAGGGCATTATTACTTTCATTTAATTATGTTGGTAATTTACGTCATAGTTCGCTACTATGATGCTTATTGTTAAGATTTGCGCGTCATGAGGATTAGAGCAATATCTACTGAACGTTTACATTACTGATTTCTTATCTTTTAGCTTGTGTTCAACTTATTATTTCTATAAACGCTATGGATTCACTCAACCTTTGTGTTGACTTTTTAGCATGTGTATCTCAGGTTTATATTAAACGAGGATGGCATGAAGAAGCACGGATATGGAAAGAAAGCTAAAGATTTTATTGTCATTTGATAAATTATTTGACAAACTGTAAATCTTGCAATAGATGTATGCTCTTAATTTATTTTTATTTTCATCTCAAATTTATATGTAATTATTCTAACTTATGTCAAAGAAAATTAGTTAAATTTATGTGAGAGATGAATAATTCTTGCATAATTAGATTTTAAAATCTCTTTACAAATTTCGAGTTTTAGCCTACTTCAGTCTAAGTGAGACTTTTTATGTTTTTAAAATCGGATTAGCGCAATATTTATATTTATGGTTATTATAAAATATATAAAAAGTTACTTGAATTATCTACTAAGTATCTCTTTTTTTCTATTTATGAAATTAATATACAAATTATTCACATGATTAATGATTTTTTAAGGAATTAATTGTAAAATAAATATACAATAACATAACATTTTAATTTCGTAGATAAAAATATCAATATTTTTATTTATGCATATACCAAAAATAAAAATTTAAACCTTCATTTATTACGACTACATAGATATTATATTTTAATAAAAATGAAAACAGTTTTGTTTATGAAAATATTAATAATTAGAATAAAGACAACTAAACATTAAACCTTGTAATAAATGGATGTTCTTAGTTTATGTTTATATATATTGTATTACAAGACGATAAATGTTATTTTCTAATTTATGTCAATTTTTTTAGTATAGAATCAATGTAATAAACTGTTTTTATATTATAAAGACTTAAATTATAAAATTCTGATAAATTTACAATTAATTCAATGAGTATATATATAAATTTAAACTATCATTAATAATAAAGACACTATTATAATCTAAATTTTATATTACAATAAAATTATAATTAAATTCTTTTTTGTAATAAACCTACAAAACAAAATAGAATTAATTGACTACAAAACCTTGCAATTAATGCATTTTCTTAAATTATGTTAATATATCTAATTTCAAAAAACTTTATGTCAATATTACAATTTATGTCAATGACTTAATTTGTGTTTACATGCACTAACTTAAATATATTTAAATTTGAATTGTTTTTTTTTATATTAAAAATAAAAGATATATAATAGTATTTTTCAAATCATATTATATATATCACGTAAGTGTGTAACAACATAACTATAATATAGCATATTAATTATATTATATTATATATCATATAAAAATATATTCCTTTTATGCTATATCATATCATATTAAAATATTATATATTAACTATAACGTATTATATTGATCATATTATATGTTATATCATATTACATCATATTATATTATATTCATGTTATTCTAATTCATATTAAATTATATTTGATGTATATTTTATAATATTATAGCTCACTTTAAGGGTGTCTAGTTTACGTTTTTTTTTTTTTTTTTTTTTTTTTTTTTTTTTCTTTCAAAATAATTATTTTTTACATACTTATTTTGAGTAATTCTAATAATGGTGTTTGGAATTCTTAGTTTGAAATAAATTCAAAGATACTAAAATTATAATTATTTTAAAAAAAAATTTAAAGTAATATTTTATATTCAACATATTGGCAAAAAAAGATAGAGGAAAAAGAAACAGAAAGTTAACTAGCTAAATGAACTTGCAGTGAGTCAAATATATAATTTACATTAGCTCAAATGCACCATCTAAAACATACCAGTTAGACACTTTCACTTTCTAGACATCAAAGAAACTTAACACCACTAAAATAAGATATTACATCGAATTAACCCTTGTTAAGAATAAATGCTATACGTTTTAAAATGAAAAATCCCTTATTCTAATATTTAATACTCCGAAACATTCACTTCAAATTTAATATTGCTAACAAACAATATATACTTTGTATGAATTGGCTTCCTCCCGCATGCTAAAAATTGGCTACTTTGTATGAATAGTAAGCAAATAAGGAGCAGGGGCGGTGCTGAGAACATCAAAAAAAAATTTAGGCCCGGCACGAAAAAAAAAGGTGCCCCTATATTATAATGTCCATAGACCATAATCAAGTACGAAAAGCCAAAAATACGAACAAAAATCATTCTTGCAACAAAAGTATTACTTCTACAAAATAAAAAAAGTGAGTTAGGCCTAGTACATATATAATGGGTATAAAAAAATTTTAGTGCCCCTTAATGGGTTGGGCCCGGCTCGGTTGCTGATGGTGCGCCGGCCCAAAACCGCCTATGATAAGGAGTCTTATAACATGTACAAAGCTACAACTTCTTAAAATCTGGTAGAAAGCATTAAACAATTTCATATACCCCTTAAGTACTATTGTGATATAGGGGAAAATTTAAATACAAATTTAATGTATTTTCACTAAGATATAAAAATAATGAGGGAATCTAGTCCGAGCTTCCCAACAGTCTCGAGACATATACTCTTGAAAGCGTTAAATCTATGTAATTTACATATATGCTCATATTAGATACAAAACGCGAGAAATAATAGCAAGAAAAAGTTAATAAAATATTTTAGAATAATTATAAATAAGGAATTTGTAATAATAACATGAATGATCTAGTATTTTTAATAAATATAAAGTAAAACTACGAAAAAACTAAAATTGCTTATTTAACACAACATGCTAATCTTGAGATTCATAAAGTTTAGGCGATAAAATATCATAAACTTAACTTTCTTTGGTAAATTTCCATTATGAAAAATTTAACAAGTAAAAGTAAAAGAAAAATAGGGGAGTTGCAAGGATCTAACTCTTTATCTCCTAATCTCCTACACTTTCAAGTTACCAACTGAGCCACACATCTCTTATGTTTGTTGTGCACTGATAACATCAAATAAGTCCATGATTTAAGTGTTAATTTCCCCTTAATTACTCATCTTTTGTATTCATATGTTAGGATATATACTCTTATTCGTTTATATTCTGTTTTCAGGGCAAAGATGAGCAAAGGAACGAAGAAATGCGGAAATGGAAGGACTAAAGAGAAAATATATGAAGTATGCGGATTCTGCACCAACTACGGCGTAGAGGTTTCATCCACCTACGCCGTAGCAAGTACTTATGGAGACTACGGCGTAGCTCAGCCATGACTACGGCGTAATGAACAAATAAAGGGCTCTACGGAGTAGCAACTCTCCACCTACGGCGTAGACACCAAAATGAGGCAGTAAAGAACTCACGTGGCTAAAGAACAAGTTACGACATAGTTTCCCCAAGTAACCAAACCGTAGAAGCATCTAAGGAAGAAACAACGCCCGTAGCACTTGATCAAGCTACGGCCACTACTACAAATTGAAGTTAAAGCAACACCGCTAAATTGTTGTATTATGTGTTTAAAATGTTGCATTATGCTTAATGTGACACTTTACCAAGTGCTACGTTATGTAACGTCGCCTTAGGTATAAGTGACACCTTTTATTCAAATATGCAACATTTTTCAAATGTGTTGCCTATGTTTAGCAAATGTGATACACTGAAGTGCAACATTGTTTACACTAAAATTCAACACTTTTAATTATTTATTGCAACACTTATACAATCAACCGCAACACTATTACATTAGACTGCAACACATTTTATATCCAAGTGCAACACTTTTTACATAAAAGGCGACACTTTCTATACTTAAGTGCAACACTTTTCAAAATCAAATACAACATTTTTCACACAACCACAACACTTTTTTATTCAAAGTGCAACACTTTCTCGTTTACTGAGATTAGGTATTGCAACACTTTTTCATGTGAAGTGCAACACTTGTAGTTGTTTTCGATCATATAATCCACCACTTATTTTAACGATGTTAACCTTTTTTGTTTGATGCAAATTAAAGCAATGCTATACATATGATAATTATATCATACACATTTTAAAAAAAGAAATCAAATACATTAATATTTTATGTTCAGCGTAGATTACATCATATTCTGTCTTGACAAATTTGGCCGAATGTAAGATTATGAACATAAAATATCTAGATGACAAAGAAAAAAGTTATTAAATAGCGATCCTATAAATCTTGATTTTCATCTTTGCTAATATCCACTTGCGGCTTGTAGTACTACAAAAAAATTCCGCCTGGCACAAATGAAAATGATAGAGAATACAGTTAGTTTACACGCGTTATATATATTAAGATACAAAGACGACTAAATCTCTACAATATCATTCAAACAAACCTTAAGAAGAATACATATAGAATTAATAAGCTAATGTAAAATATAATTAGACGGTATAGCAACACTTTAAGTGAAAACTTAACAAACTATAATATAAATAAGAGTATAGATTAGGAATTTTTGATTCTATATTAAAGAGACCCAAAAAAGAAAAAGATCCAAAATCTAGGATCCAGCACCTCACAAACATAAATTCTAACTTAAGTCCCATGTTCTACCAAATATATAAAATTACAATAGGAGCCAAGTGGGACAAACCATGACTAAGACAGATTGAATGGAATATTGACTTACAAAACAGTGACAAAACCGAAAGTTGGAGATCCAAACATAACTGATAAAATGATATATCATATATAACTGATATAACTGGACACAGAAGAATATTGCAGCCCAAACTCACAGAAGAATAACATAACCAAACTAACTTATATAACTGAACATTTGCAACTAGGGGTACTGTTATCGGGTCGGGTTTTGAATTTTTCAAAAGTGACCCGCAACCCGACCCGATTAAGAATCGGGTTATCGGGATCGGGTGGGAATCGGGTCAGGTGATTCGGATTTGTCGGGTATGAAAATCAACAAAGGCTGGAGCAATTCCATACAAAGGTTGGAGCAGATGAACTTTTGGCATGATATATTTAAAAATTGAAATGTTGGTACTCAACAGTTGGTGCATCAAAGACATCACTTGTTACTAACATGAAGATAGTAACAGTTAGTGCATCAAAGAGATCACTTTTTACAAAACTAGATCCATAAACTGATCACTATTATATAACTATATTGTTGACTAGCTGATCTGTTGAAATATGTGGTTTATTTCAAGCTCATGTGGTGTATAGAAGTTGAGGGACTTATTGTGTCACTTTTTCTATGTGTTTGTATGTTTGGCTCTGTATGGCAGGTTTGTGTTATTTCAGGGACTGAAGTGTAACTTGCTTCTATAAAAGCTGGACAAACTCTAATCCTCTCATTCAAGCCGTCTCATTCTCACATACTTTTTCTCTCATCTTCTCAGTGGTTTACATAGTCTGGTTTATAGTTTTTGATCATCTTGATCAATTGTATTGAAGTGTTTCTGGTATTATTGGAGAGAGTTTGTAGTGAGGATTATTGTATTCAAACTGTGTAGTGTGATAGATTGGATCCTTCTAAAGGGGACAATCTCTTTCTTTTGTATTGTTTACAAGCACTCGTTTGAGGACTTGTTTTCTTGGTTTACTGAGTAATATAAAGATTCACCAAGGGGAGGTTGGCTGGGTGATTTCTTAAGTGTTGAGGTTGTTTTGATATCAGATCTATAGTTTTAACATGGTATCAGAGCCACGGCTTTGATCTCCGTTGGTTCTTGATATTAGGGTTTTTAGGGTTTGATCTCATAATTTGGGGTTTTCTTTTGGGCTCTATTGAGGCTGTTTTCTCAACAGCCGTGGTGTTAATTGTCGGTTTATGGTGTTTCTTGGATTTGTCAGTTAGGGTTTCTTGAAACCCTAATTTGTCAATTTGGGGATCTTGGTTCTGGAGGTTCTTGTGGTATTATTGGGGCTCTTTCTTGGTTACTAACACTCTTGACTAAGTGAATCAAGGGTGTTGGTGATCTGTTCATTCCGCTGCGTATTTCTTTACCACTGTAAGATCTTTCTTTCTTTAATTCACTGGGTATTTTAGTTGTTCACACTGCAAACTCTGTGGGTAACATCTTGACCTGCTTCCTTGAGAAGTACGGAAACCTGCTCTTCCCACAGATAGGTGTGAGGCTTGGTACCACAGTTGAATTGGGTGTGAGTA
>LBNU01026889.1:36620-53621 GCA_014162995.1 Artemisia annua | reverse complement strand
GAGAGAGAGAGATGTGAGAAATGAAATAATTAAATAAATAAAAACTATTTATAATAAAAGGCTAGGGGTGGAAATGAAAATTGAAATAGTGAGGGTAGAAACCGAGAATAAAAAGTGGAGGGGCCAAAACTGCCAAACGATTAAACTTATCACAAAAACAACTCGGGAATCATTTGACAAAGCAAACGGACTCGAAAAATTACGAGACTTGCGCCATTGTTCACGAAATAATTTTTCCAATGAAAACGAGTATAAATATGTATAACTTTCAAGAATTCAACATATTTCAATATATTTTACAAACATTCAATATATCTACCCACACAATATCGTATCACATAAATACAAATAAATGATGTTTTACCCTACAAGAATTCAACATTTTTAAACCATTTTTACCCACACAAACCATTTTTAAACCATTTCACAAGAATTCAACATTTTTTCGTTTTGTTTGTGTCTACAGGACAAAAAATGATGTTTTACCCTACAAATTTTGTCGTTGTTTCGTTATAGCACAAAAAAAATTCATACTAATTGGTTTAAGCAACCCAAAAAAAATATTCTATAAAACTCATACTAATTGCTTTAAGCATTCGATAAGTAAATAAAAAACAAAAAACAAAACAAAACAAAAAAAACAAAACAAAACATTATCTTGACACCAAGTAATAAAAAAAAATCTAGCAAAAAAAAGTCCCGTCGCAACGCGACGGGCATCCCATTCCTTGTTCTAACAATATAGGAGTTAACATATTCTCATTCTCATGATATTTTGTGACTGAGATTTATATCTTACTATGTTATTGTTAGTCCGACATGCAATGTGAAACGTACTATGGTCGAATTTTCGAGTTCAAATACCAAACTCCACTCGAGCTAACAACGAGCAATATGAGGAATTGAGATGAAGTTCTCAATTAGAGGGAACCACGTGATAAGGAACAATAGTTCAATCAAGGCCCACAGTTTATAACAAAAATTGTAGCCAATTATCTACAAAAAAAATTGTAACTAATATCAGTGTCGTAAAATGCGGCCTAATGCTAGTCAGCCCCCACCGCCGCGATTTGTAGCAAATCGGCCAAATTAGGCATTTTGGTCAAAAGACGGTCAACAAACCGCCTAGGCGGGACAAATTGGACAAATCGATTTAGGCAACGGGTCGGTTTAACTTCATATCTATGTTTTTTTAATCCACGCCTGATTTCACAATTCACACTACTTCAAATTAGCACAAGAGAGAAGATGGTCAAAAAGAAGGTAAAGAGAGAATGTGGGGACTGTGATATGAATCTCTAACCTAATTAATATAGTGGTTTTCTTAGCCCTTGTTTTTTTAGGCCCAAAACATAACTAAGTTGACCTTAAGCCAAAAATTTAATCAAAATCACACATAATGTAAATTTTGCAACATATACAAAAGATATATAATTAAAAATAACGAATATTAAGAAAATTATTAATTGTACATATTTTATACCAAATACATATGACTTTTAGATTTTTTGTATAAAAAATTCAATCCAGGCGCTAGGTGATAGTCGACCGCTCGACTAGCGCATTTTATATATATATATATATATATATATATATATATATATATATATATATATATATATATATATATATATATAATATATTGTAAACTACACAAAGTGATAGTGTCATAAAATTTTCAACACAAAATTTAAGTAGATTTAATTCGTTTCTTTGGGCCAATGGCCATCCGCCGGGAGTTTCGGGTTTAATACCGATATTTTAGCAACAAATCTAATAAATCTAAGTGTAGTGCTTGGGGTCTTGATCTTTTTTGGAAAGGTAGTGTGTGCGCAATTTTAAAATATTGGATTTTCCGTTATTTGAATTGAGAGTTGGAATAAATGTATAACAAGAATTCTTGGAAAGATGAACCGCATATGGACAGTTCCAACAAGATTTCATTCTTGAACAAAAATGGCGCCTTCGACATCCAGGGGTCACGGACCGACCATAGAAGAGATTTCTCTATGAAAAAGACGAATCGGAGTTTGAAGAGGGGAAGGAGAAGGAGCCCTCGACCGGCTTAGTATTCCACCAATTTGTAATCCATGATTCACATGGGGTGGTGAAGGAAGGCCCAACTGGAAAATTCAACTTCTTGTATACTCCGTATAAGACTTAAAGAATCCAGGTAAAAAGCCCGCCAAATATAATTTGCTGGCGTCCCCGCCAAATTATTCACCCTTAGTTGGCAGTTAGACACCACGTTTGTTCAGCTCCATTCTCAGCCACTTACAAGCGTCCAAACATGATAACGCGTCACCACTACCATCACTTACAATTTGATGATTTTGGGTGGTGTAGTAGACTTCTTCTCAGTATACACCTGGTCAAATATTTAGTGGACAAATCGGCAACAAGGAAGTTACCTACTAACAAAATAGGGTATATATGTCTCTCTATCCACTGTTCGTTGCATAGTAAATTTCATTTAATTGTTGTCTTTGTTTGCTACTTACATTTGTTACACATTTGCAAATTGTGAGTGCCAAGTGTTCACTGAAATGTCTAAATGGAATTTTAGTAATAAATTTTTTATTATATGTGTACATTTATGTTTGCGTTTTTATACATAATTTTATTCAATGAATATTGGGGATCGATTTCGTTTGAATTCATGTAACTAAATAAACTATGTGATACCTATATGACAAAATGTGAAGAAACATCCGATAAAACAACCAACGAAATACTAAACTTAATTTGAATTGTTGTGCATTAAAATTAAGGGAAAAATCTTTAAAAATGTATTAAACTTGTCACAAAAATCACTTTCGTGTAGCGAACAAAAAAAATAGCTTTTTGATGCACTGAACTTCATTTTTTTGGCCTTTTTGATGTATTATTGACATTTTTGCCCCTGAAAATATTGAAATTCCAAGGGCAAAATAGTCAGAAAAAAGTACGAAAATCCATAAAAAAAGACAAAAACTGAAAGTTCAGTACATCAAAAAGCTATTTCTTTTGTACGCTACACGAAAGTGATTTTTGTGACAAGTTTAATACATTGACAAAGATTTTTCCCTAAAATTAACACAAATATACTGATCCAACGAGATCTATAGATAGTTAATATTGATAAACTAGTAACTTAAAAACTTGTAGAATTTTGGAAGACAAAAAAGGCTATGAGATATAATTATTACTTAAACCCCTTCAGCGCATCAGTGTAATCAAACAACACCAACCCTTGTTCATTTAATATGTACTAACAATGTTTTTAACTGATAGAGTAGTGTCTTTTTCACTAAGGTAGAACTTGCCATGGGTAAATGGTAAATGTGATATAGTATGAAAAAGGCTCATTTAGTGTGCAAGGCAAAAAATATTATGCAAGTTTAATAGTTTCTTTATTTTCAGCCATCTTTCCGTAACGTTGTCAAGGATGGATAATATTAGCAATAGAATCTGCAACGATATGCAACAAGCTGAAGATGTACTTAAGTTGGGCTTAAACCAATCTGATGACAGCGAAGGTATATTGAGCTTATGTTGAGAAACAGAGAGAATGAAATGTGTGTGTAAAATCTATGGATTTCATTACTGAATTATGAGGAGTACATTGCTATTTATAGCTACATTGCTACATTGGTTAACTAACAAAGCTATCTAAACTGTACAAGCTATAAGCTACCAGCTACATTCTATTACACTGTACAAGGCTTCCATTCACTAGTAACTTCATCTTGGGTGGGGTTGCTAGTCTTTGGATGCTCTGAACTTGGGATGTGTTTGGATCTTCTTCTTGATTTGTTCCTGAAGGAGTGTTTGGCACAGAGACTTCATGTCTTCCTTTATCCCCCCCCCACAAGTTGGCATTTGTGACTGGCACAAATGCCCAACTTGGATAAGCAACCATAGTGAAGAGCTTTACTGAGACCTTTAGTTAATACATCAGCCAACTGTGATTTGGTAGGAACATAGCAAGGTTTAACTTGACCAGTTTTGATTTTGTCCCTTACAAAATGACAGTCAATTTCAATATGTTTTGTTCTTGCATGGTGAATAGGATTGTTTGCAAGTGCTATGGTTGAGGCATTATCACACATGACAAGAGAAGGAGTACGAACATAGACATGTAAGTCTTGAAGTAGACACTTTAGCTATGAAATCTCACAAGTGCTATCAGCTAGAGTCCTATATTCAGCTTCTGTAGAACTCCTTGAGACCACAATTTGCTTCTTTGATTGCCAGGAAATGAGACTGTGGCCATAGAAAATAGCATAACCAGAAACTGATCTTCTTGTGGTGGCACAACTTGCCCAATCACTATCACAATAGGTGGTTAAGGTTTGTGGATTTTCTTTTGGGAAGAACAAACCTTGTCCTGGGCAGAGTTTGATGTATCTTAGGACTCTGATTAAGGCATCAAAATGAGAAGATCTAGGACTGTGAGAATATTGACTGGGAGCTTGTGCTGCAAAGGATAGATCTGGTCTTGTAATGGTGAGATAAATTAGTTTTCCAACTAAGGTTCTGTAAGTAGATGGGTCAGGAAGAAGGTACCCATCTGTGTCATTGAGTTTGAGAATTGGATCCATTGGTGTGGCCACTGGTTTGCAATCTAAGACATTTCCACATTCCAAAAGCTCTAATGCATACTTCCTTTGAGACATAGCAAGACCAGAATCATTTCTCAAAAACTCAATACCAAGATAATAATGTAGAGGACCTAGATCTTTGATGTTGAATTTGTTGTGAAGATGTTCTTTAATGGTAGCCAGAAATTTGGAATCTTTGCCAACTAGTATTATGTCATCAACATATACTAAAAGAGAGGTGAGAGAACCTTGGTGAGTGATTGTGAAGAGTAATGTGTCAGCATGACTTTGTTTGAAGCCTAGTTGGATGAGGTAGGTTGTCAACTTCTCAAACCATTGTCTGTTGGCTTGTTTGAGACCATAGAGGGATTTATTGAGTTTGCAGACAGTGTTGGGTGGGAGTTTGTGTGAGTAGCCTTGTGGAACTGCCATGTAGACATCTTCTGGTAAGTCACCATGCAGAAAGGCATTGTTAATGTCTAATTGTTCTATGAAATCTCCTCTTTGTACTGCAACAGCAAGTAAGGTTCTCACAGTTGTCATTTTGGCAACAGGGGCAAATGTCTCTTTGTAGTCTATACCTTCTTTTTGTGTGTAACCCTTAGCTACTAGTCTGGCCTTGAATCTTTCTACTGTGCCACCAGCTCTGAGTTTAATTCTATAGACCCATTTGCATCCAATAGCTTCTTTGCCAGGAGGTAAGACTGTGTATGTCCATGTGTTGTTGTGTTCAAGTGCCTCTATTTCTTTCTGCATAGCTTCTTTCCATTTTGGAAGTTTTGATGCTTGTAAATAGGAGTGGGGCTCATGAATGCAACTTACATTGTATATAAAATGAAAATTTGGTGGTGATAAGTTATTGTAGTTAATGTAGTTTGAATGATGATATTTGGATGTAGTGTTAATGAAGGATCTTGGAAGTTTATACTGAAAGCATTTTAACTTTGTGGGTATGGTTTTGGTTCTTGTTGACTGTCTGAGTGGAGGTTGATTAGGTGGTGGATTATGTGAGTTGGATTGAGAAGTAGGTGGTGAGGGTGATGTGTTGTCAGTTGTTGTGTGAGGAGGTGGGTTAGGTTGAGATGTGGCAGGGTTGGTGGTGGACACAGTGGGTGGGTCAGTGGTGGAGGCAATGTTGGGTGGGTCATTGGTGGGAGTATTATCAGTGGTGGAAGTTGATGTGGAGAAGGTGGTGTTGGTATGTGAATTGGATCAACTGTGAATTGTAAAGGTGAGGTGAATGGATATGGTTGAGTGGCAGGTTCAGAGGTTGAGTGAAATGGAAAAGTGTGCTCATCAAATGTAGCATTTCTGGTAGTGATGACTTTCTGAGTGTGAGGATCATAGAGTAAATAACCTTTTTGATTTTGTGGATATCCAATGAGAACAGTTGGTGTGGATTTTGGTGCAAATTTGTCAGTGGTTAGATTGTATGCATTTGCTTTGCATCCTATGACCCTCAGATGTTCAAGTGAAGGAGGTTTGTTATAGAGAATCTCATAGGGACTTTTGTTGTCAATGACTCTGGATGGTAATCTGTTGATAAGGTAGGTGGATGTGAGTATGCAATAACCCCAGAGATGTAGTGGAAATTTTGCTTGGAAATATAAAGCTCTTGCCATCTCTAAAAGTTGTCTGTGTTTCCACTCTACCCTGGCATTTTTTTGGGGAGTGTATGGACATGTGGTTTGATGAATTATGCCCTTTGACTGAAGAAAATTGTTGAATGATTCATTTAAGAACTCTGTTCCATTGTCTGACCTTATTTGTTTGATTGGTGTTTTGAATTGAGTTTGAACATATGTGTGAAAAGACTGAAATGTGGATGATACATGATGTTTTGATGGTAACAAGTATGTCCAAGTGGCTCTTGAAAAATCTTCAACAATTGTAAGAAAGTATTTACATTTATTGATTGTTGATTGTTTATATGGACCCCAAACATCAATATGTACAAGTTCAAACAGAGATGAAGTACTTGAAACACTAGAAGGAAAGGGTAAAACATGTTGTTTTGCTAAAGGACAGACACTGCACATTGACTCTGAGTTTGACTTTGGTAGAGAGGTTAAAGTATTTATTCTTTGAAGAACTTGAGATGAAGGGTGACCCAGTCTGGCATGCCATAGTTGTGATGAGCTGTAGGTGGAAAGTACAGAAGATGTAGATTGCTTTGATGATGGATTGAGAGTGTAAAGACCTCCATGAAATGTTCCTTGTGTCATAGAGCCATCATGGCCCTGAAAAGTACAATGCTTGTGAGTGAATGTGATATAAGAATGGGTTGTGGATGTGAGCTTGCTAATGGATATGAGATTGTAGGTGAATGCGGGTATATAAAATACTCCTGTGAGTGTAAGGTTAGGTGTTAAAGTGACTGAACCCACTGTGTCAACCTTAATTTGGTGTCCATTGGGTAGGCTAACTAAGATTGGATGAGTGAGTTTCTGTATGTTATGCATTTTATGAAGTGATATACAAATGTGATCAGTTGCCCCACTGTCTATGATCCAAACATCTAAAAATCCTATCCTGATGAAAATGAAGCAATGAAGGAGAAAGTACCTGCCATATGGGGTAGTGTGCCAGCTGTGAACTCTTGAGGGTTTTGTTGGAGCATGAGTAGTACTTGATTCAACTGATTTTGTAGCTGATCCATCCTTGAGTACACAAAAGAGTCAGCAGAAGTGCTTGCAGGAGTGTTTGGATCTCCATAGTTTGGCACAACTTCATTGTTCTCAGCCCCATCCTTTGCATTGACTGCATTCACTCTTGGGTTGTGATTGTTTCTTTGGTTTTGAGGCACATATTTGTTGTGAAGAGGATGTCCTGGTGGGTAACCCACTAGTTTGTAGCACTCATTACCATAATGACCCTCTTTGTTGCAATTAGTGCAGAAAACTCCCTTCCTGAATGGACTTTTCCTGATGGTGTTGTTTGAAGTGGTTGAGGTGTTCTTGTTGTAGTTTTTGTAAGGTTTCTGGTTTGTGGATGTGCTTAGAGCAGTTGGAATAGTGATGGTGGGTTTTGGTACCTCTCTTTGAATTTCTTCTTGCCTCAACATGCTGTAAGCTTTAGAAACCAGTGGTAGTGGTTGAATCAACAAGATTTGACCTCTAACATTTGTGTAACTTTCATCCAATCCTATCAAAAATTGCATCAATCTCTTCCTTTGATCCCTTTCACCATTATTTCTCCCATTTTCACAATCACAAGGACAGACACAAGCATATGGTGCTTCCAATGCATCCAACTCATCCCATAACCCCTTTAGTTTGTGATAGTACAATTCAATAGTGGTATTCCCTTGTTTTAGATTCACAATATCATTTGAAACTTTGTAAATTCTGTGACCATCTAATTGTGAATAGTGTTCATTCAACTCTTTCCACAAAGCACTTGCTGAATGAACAAAACTCAGATTGTTACCTATTTGTTCAGAAACAGTATTCAAGATCCATGATATCACCATGTCATTGGCTCTTTCCCAAAGTGATCTGAGAGA
This sequence comes from Artemisia annua, assembly GCA_014162995.1. Taxonomy (NCBI): domain Eukaryota; kingdom Viridiplantae; phylum Streptophyta; class Magnoliopsida; order Asterales; family Asteraceae; genus Artemisia; species Artemisia annua. The sequence goes on along the minus strand of LBNU01026889.1, from coordinate 45,533 downwards.
TGAAGTTGCAACAGGTTCATCATATTCACCATTGACCAATTTCAGTTTGTTTCTTGCATTCAAGGCAATCATCATTGATCTCTTCCATGTGCTATAATTTTCAGAGCCTGTTAGTTTCTTGGAAATGAGAATGAGTCCAGGGTGATCATTAGGATGGAAGTATAGTGGATGATGGATTGAGTTCACATCTTCAAGATTCTGGTGATTTTGTGTAGTGTTGGTAGAGGTGGTTGCAGCCATGGTAATGGTGGTGGTTGATTAGATCTTGATGATGAAAAACAGAGGATTATGGTGAAACTGGGTTTTGGCGGGAAAATCAGTTATGATGGGTTTTGAACGAATCTTGATGAAATAAATGGATTATGACTGTTTTGGATGATATGATGTTGATAAAGATGATTGTAGTAATGAATTTGTGAATATTTAATCGAATTTGATGATTTTTGATGGTGGTTATGGTGGTTTGTGATGATGGACAAAGTTTGTTGTGCTGGTCAAAGTTAGTTAGAGTGACCGGAGTTTGTTAGTGATGGTGGTGCACCATCAGAGAGCAGGATATTGCTCTGATACCATGTTGAGAAACAGAGAGAATGAAATGTGTGTGTAAAATCTATGGATTTCATTACTGAATTATGAGGAGTACATTGCTATTTATAGCTACATTGCTACATTGGTTAACTAACAAAGCTATCTAAACTGTACAAGCTATAAGCTACCAGCTACATTCTATTACACTGTACAAGGCTTCCATTCACTAGTAACTTCATCTTGGGTGGGGTTAGCTAGTCTTTGGATGCTCTGAACTTGGGATGTGTTTGGATCTTCTTCTTGATTTGTTCCTGAAGGAGTGTTTGGCACAGAGACTTCATGTCTTCCTTTAGCTTATGCATGTGGTGTGTTTAAATGTTCAATATAATCCTTTACTCGTTCAGAAGATTTATTGATTCCAAGCTTTTCTTTGTAGTACAAGTGATTGGACGCCGAAAAGTAAGAGGACAAACATCTATGCCAAAAATTTGTGCACAACTTGATGATGATCGTGTTAGTGTTTCATTCAATGGAAATGGACAACCCGTTGATAACCACTATTGCTCTGATGATAACCTCTTTAGGACATGGAATGAAGAAAACTCAAAGGTATATCTAATAGTCCTATTGTACTGATGATAACCACTATGCCCACTTTAACTAAACTTGGTAGGGAGCTTTTAACATGTCCATATCATATCTTAATTTGTGGTGTGCTGTATGTATTGATCAGTTGATCAAAACCAAAATATGCTAACAGCGCAAGCTAATAGGAATGAGCCAAGCAGAACTAAACCCGATAAACAACCGATGACCGTATCTGACAAGCATGGTATCAACAACAGGAAATAATTTGGAAAGTCCGATAAGGGTTTAAGACAGCAGTAACTGTAACGCAACTCTAGAGCGGTCTAGTCACTTTGTCAAATTTCAATTCTTGCAAGACAAAAACGGCTAAAGACTAATATCAAGGGCTGGATATAATTAATGACATATTTTGGTACTTTAGCTGCTTTTACAAGTTTAATTATTGGGTTAATGTGCACACCTGCATGAACTCGTCATAAAATTTTAAGTAATTTGAATAAATTACTGGTCTAAGATAACAAAATTGCATTCAAAGTAATTTGATTTAAATGTGACAGGGTCAACTTTAACTATTCAAAATCATAAAAAACTAAAACTTGACTGTCAATTAGCTTATATCTACCATAAAAACATGTAGCATCATACCTTTAAAAACTATAATACATAACTAAAACTATAATACAGTCAAAATGTGGTATAGCGTGATTGTGTAGGTAGCAGTGGGCATCAGATAATCACATTTAAAAACTATAATACATAACTAAAACTGCTCGCGTGCGAATTTTTTTATATTATTTTCTTATCGCGCGCGATTAAGCGGCGAAGGAGAGATTATTTACACTCTTGTTGTCCTACTTTAGAGAGTAGCTGAAAAAACTAAGGCCAATCGTGCAAAGAAGAAGATGGTGCAAGTTACGTGTAAAAAAAGTTATGCTGCTGTGCGTCAAGAACTAAAGGTAATTATATCTTATTGTGTAGCTATTGATGTGAAATATGCATATGTATTAAGATTATATATTTTGTTCGAACAGAAATCTTGAACAGGGAGTGAGCTAACTAGAAAGGAGTTGTTTCGTGCTTGCTTCTCAAAATACACATAATTGCAAAAGATGTCAAAACTGCAAATGCAATTGATGGAGCGTGATGATGCATTATGGCTCTTGACAGTTTGCTTCTACTTTATTTCCTGTTGCTTCATGTAACAAAATTTTAAAGACTTTTAAAATGATGTTAACTTAATCAAACTTTGTTATGGAAATGACATATACGTTACACCTAACTGGTATGTAGTTTTTTATATGGTTCTAGAGAAATGGTTCTTTGTTCTTTGGTGTTGTGATTGGTATTTGTCTGATTATGGCTGGTTTTCTGATGCATAAGGGGTTCATTTGGGCCTGGGCTCAACAGTTTACTTATAATGAAGATGGTTCTTTGCTAGTCTAATGCAAAAAGGGTGTTTGGGTAATGATTTTATGGACAGTATGGTGCATAAGGGGTGTTTAGGAAATGTTGTGGAGCATTGCTCTACTTTGCTGGTATGTTAGTAATATAGTGCAGTGTAATGGTTTTTTTCTTGCAGATTATGGTGGGCTGGTTTAGTGTTGACATGATTGGTATGGTTATGGCAATGTATACCAATGTGGGTGCAATTTGGTTTGATATGGTTGGTAATCATAGGAACTGGTTTTGGTCTTGGAATCTTTGTATTATCGTTGCTGGTTGCTGTCAAGATGAAGATATTGTTGTTTTTGGGTCTTTGGAAGATAAGAAATGCTGTAGAAAATGCAATGATCTGTCTTATGATGGCGTTTGGAGTTAGGCTAATATGAAGATGGACTTATCTATGGAGGCTGGACCAGGAAGTTGACGTTTTTATTGTTTGGTTATTGAGTGTGTATATACGCTTTATTTTAAGTTTTGGTTTTTAATAGATTTTCCACGTATCGTCTCTTTTACAAAAAAAAAAATAATAAAATAAAAAAATAAATAAAAAATAAAAAAATAAAAAAAGCAAGCTTCACTTTTTCATACATATTTTGTAATCTTGACACTAATCTACATGTCAAATATAAAGTATAACTTCTTTGATCTCATAATTGTATGCACTTAAAAAAACGTGCGTTACTAAATGACAATTACAATGATCGATATACATTGCTTTTGTATATTAGAAATCCAAAATACAACGATTGCATTAACTTACATGGAGGGAGCTGGTTCTCAAAAATGTTCAATAGAATCTCTTAAATGTTAGCTTCAATTCTAAGTGCCATTGATCTAAAACACATGTTAACGCAACACTATTCGAAATGTAGTGCAACGCTTTTTGAAATGCTGCATGATTGAATAAGATTTGCATCATTTTGGACCAAAGTGTTGTACTTTTTCTTTAAAAAGTGCAACACTTTTTTAAAGTGTTCGTATTTTTTTCCCTAATGGATGCAACACTCATAAAAGAATGTTGCATTAGATCCTTGACAGCAACACTTATATAGTAGAATATTGCGTTTTTATTATTGAAGTCTAAAATGCAACAATTTTCCTAATGGATGCAACAATTTTCATAAAAGCGGTTGCTTGAGGTTAATGTGGCGTTTCAGCCACATTCCATTGTATTTTAAACGGTTTTTTTGGTTAATATATTTTATCAGGGTGGAAGTTCCCTTTTACCCCATAAAAAAAAAAAAAANGTGCAACACTTTTTTAAAGAGTTCGTATTTTTTTCCCTAATGGATGCAACACTCATAAAAGAATGTTGCATTAGATCCTTGACAGCAACACTTATATAGTAGAATATTGCGTTTTGATTATTGAAGTCTAAAATGCAACAATTTTCCTAATGGATGCAACAATTTTCATAAAAGCGGTTGCTTGAGGTTAATGTGGCGTTTCAGCCACATTCCATTGTTTTTTAAACGGTTTTTTTGGTTAATATATTTTACAAGGGTGGAAGTTCCCTTTTACCCAAAAAAAAAAAAAAAAAAAAAAAAAAAAAGCTCTTAATATGGATGATACAGATGCTTTTGGTATTCCTACTAATGACACCAACAAGGATGTGGATTCTGGTTGTACAATGGAAGTTAATGGGGATGAGTCGTTGAAGACTAGTAAGGCATCACAAGATCCTCTTGTGAGTGATATGAAAGAGAAGGAGCTATTTGGGTCTCCTAAGGTTAGTATTTCTTCTACTCCATCTACCTCTTCTACTAAGAGGGCTAACCCATTTTCAAAGGTGGGTGAGGTCGCGGTTTCTGATAGTGATGATGACGAGGTTCTTAACACGTTTGACGAATCAGCAAACCTTTTTGGCGGTGGTCATGAGCGTGAAGATGAGTATGATGACTATGCTGACTATTCGAAGCAAATTTATGATCTTCCAGGGAATTTGGATGCTCTTAATGCCATGTATGGCTTTAATCTCCAAGGCCGTAGGAAGTAGTTTACATTTTCGTCAGAGTCTTTTGTTATCATGTGTTAAGTGGTTTGTTTTCGTGTCTAGAAAATAGAAAGTATCTTGTTATGTAAGCTTTTTGCCTATGTAATGGGCTGAGATATGGGATTCACCCATATCCGTTGTACTTAAATGCTTATTGGAGTAATATATTTACCGGGTCGTTGACCTTTTACCCAAAAAGATATATAAATGAGCAAATTCTTAAAATAGACCAGTCTCCCAAAGTGTATACCCTTTCTAGACCAAAAAAACTTGACTTCTCAAAATGCCCCAGGAGACCCGGGAGACTTGTCATGTAGCTTTAAAACTTGCCAAGTGTCCCTCTTTTGTACTTTGGGAGACTTGTTTTTGTAAGAAATGTGTAAGACACTTTATGCACTTTTTCAGTCATGTTTTTAGGAGACCCTCGTCTGTATTTGGGAGATTCTTTGAGTAAATTAACATAGATAGTCCCTGTGGTTGACAAGAGTTTCACCGATCAACAGTCCCTGAAAAGTTAAAAGTTGCACGATAGTCCCTATCTCTGAAAGAATAACACTAATGGTCCCTTTTTTAACTGTCGTTAAGTGCTTCGTTATAATTTAAACGTTAGTCCCTTTTGAATCACATATCGTTGCTTGTTTTATTCCTTTAAATACGTCGTTTATAAACTCAAAAGTTTTTCGAATTTTTCTTACGTTTTCATACGTTTTCATGGCGTTTTTAATCGATTTTCGTCGTTTTTATATGAATTTTCGTCCGTTTTTTTTACGTTTTCATCCGTTTTCATGCGTTTTTATACGTTTTGTCGTTTTCTTACGTTAATTATCTGTTTTCCTACCGTTTTCAAAATCGCATTTTTAATCACGTTGGGTTCGCGTTTTTATACGTTTTCGCTTGTTTTTATACGTTTTTCCTTTATTTTTCTTTAATTGTTCATACGTTTTATTCGTTTTTTATAATTTTTTCATACGTTTTTTTTATATGTTTTTCGTTCGTTTATACGTTTTCTTACAATTTTTCATCGGTTATTTTTATGTTTTTATATGTTTTCTCCGTTTCCTTCCGTTTTCATTCATTTTTATTCATTTTCGTCCGTTTTTATACGTTTTGGTCCATTTTTATACGTTTTCATCCGTTTTATGATTTTTTGCTCATTTTTCATCCATTTTTATCCGTTTTCATCTATTTTTATCCGTTTTCGTCCTTTTTTTTATATGTTTTCGTCCGTTTTTCTTATATTTTCATACGTTTTTTCCATTTTATGCGTTTTCATTCGTTTTTCTTACGTTTTCATCTGTTTTAATACTTTTTATCCGCTTTTATACGTTTTCGCTCATTTTTCTTACGTTTCATACATTCGGTCCGTTTTTATACATTTTCATTCGTTTTTATATGCTTTCATCCGTTTTTCTTAAATTGTCATACACTTTTATCTATTTTTATACATTTTCGTCTGGTTTCATACGTTTTTATACGTTAACGTAAGGAAAACAAACAGAAACATAAGAAAACGTATAAAAATCGATAAAAACATAACAAAAATGGAGCGAAAACATATAAAACGGACGAAAACTTATAAAAATGGACCAAAGCATATAAAAACAGACGAAAATGAATAAAAATGGATGAAAACGGAAGGAAACGGAGAAAAATATATGAAAACATAAAAATAACCGATGAAAATGTGAGAAAACGTATATAAACGAACGAAAACATATAAAAACGTATGAAACGTATAAAAACGTATAAAAACGGATAAAAACATATAAAACGGATAAAACATATGAAAATGCAAGAAAAATAAAGGAAAACGTATAAAAACAAGCGAAAACATATAAAAACGGACCCAAACGGATAAAAACGGATGAAAACGTAGGAAACAGACAACTACATAAGAAAAACGAGCGAAAACGTATAAAAACGCATGAAAACGGATGAAAACGTAAGAAAAACGGACGAAATCGTATAAAAACGGATTAAAACGCATGAAAACGTATAAAAACGGATGAAAACGTAAGAAAAATTCGAAAAACCTTAAGTTATAAACGACCGTTATTATAAAGGATAAACGATGCAACGATATTTAACCAAAAGGGACTAACGTGTAAATTATAACGGAAGTCACTTAACGACAGTTAAAAAAGGGACCATTAGTGTTATTCTTTTCAGAGATAGGGACTATCCGTGCAACTTTTAACTTTCAGGGACTGTGGGTGAAACTTTGGGCAAACCACAGGGACCATCTATGTAATTTACTCTTCTTTAATTTTTGTCTTCTTCCTAAATTTAGTCAAACAAGATAAATAGTATTTTAATCAAAAACTTTAGGAGACTTACGTCTCCTGTACTTTAGGAGACCTATTGGTACAACTTTTTGGTACACTTTTATTTTTTTTATTGCATGCTTATATGTGCCACTTTAGGAGACTTACATCTATTTACTTTAGGATACTTTATTATGAGTACTTTATGTGTCCTTTTAATTCTTTTACTATATTCGATAATCAAAACACACACACAAAATTCAAACACACACACATGATGATTTTTCATCCCCAAAATCAAAACACATCTTCTCCACACAGTCTCATCCTCTAGAGCAATCACCATCTAAAACCCTGTCCATCTAAAACAATAATGTCATATCTAAGGGTATGTTAATAGAATTTTTCGTGAATATCGTCCACATCAACTTTGTTTTCACAAAACACTAAAACTGGAGGTGATGTTTTTTGTAGGCATTCGAGGAGGTACACGAGTTTAACTTCTTGTTTCACGTATTCAACTTCTTGGATAACATCCAGATTTGCTGCTCCTGCTCGACCAACGTTGACCGTGACAGGTTTGACCAAAGCGCTTCTGGCAAAGTTTTGGATCTTTGCAGGCATGGTTGCGGAAAATAAGAGAGTTTGTCTTTGTGCTTTGAAGTGATCGAATACTTCTCTGATGTCATCTTCAAATCCAAGATCCACCAATCTATCTGCTTCATCTAATGTCAAATACCTGCACGAAAACACATGTTTAGGAAACCACATATCTATAGTACATAACTGAGACAATATTGTGATGAATCTTGAAACTCCTAAAACTGCCAATAAAGATGGATATTGCAACATGTTAAAAGTCACCCAATGTGTACTAAAGTGTGTAAAGCTTTCCGAACTGTTTTATCGATGATAGGAATTATATTGTTTTGTAAATATTGTTTTTCAACAATAATGACTACATTTGATATTTATAAAATTCAAAGCAAACAATAATGACTACATTTGACTACATTTGTACAATAAAGTCTCCTAAAGTAAATGGATGTAAGTCTCCTAAAGTGACACATATAAGCATGCAATAAAAAAAAATAAAAGTGTACCAAAAAGTTGTACCAATAGGTCTCCTAAAGTACAGGAGACGTAAGTCTTCTAAAGTTTTTGATTAAAATACTATTTATCTTGTTTGACTAAATTTAGGAAAAAGACAAAAATAAAAGAGTCTCCCAAAGTACAGACGAGGTCTCCTAAAAACATGACTGAAAAAGTGCATAAAGTGTCTTACACATTTCTTACAAAAACAAGTCTCCCAAAGTACAAAAGAGGGACACTTGACAAGTTTTAAAGCTACATGACAAGTCTCCCGGGTCTCCTGGGACATTTTGAGAAGTCAAATTTTTTTGGTCTAGAAAGGGTATACACTTTGGGAGACTCTATTTTAAGAATTTGCTCTATATAAATTCGTTAGGTAGTTGTTGCATGATACTCAAAGTGAGTGAGATTTAAAGAGTTACTGAATATTCACAAGCTTGTCAATTATCTTTTATTTCTACCCATTTATCTTTGCAACTTTCCTGTTTTTATCATTCTTTGCATCCAACTTCTACCATCTGCAATTCCATCGGCCCGTAGCAAAAACACATAAAATCCAACAATAATGGTGCCTTTTTTCTTATTTATCTATATCACAAATGTAACAAATAAGATATCACGTATGCATTGTGAATATCACTAAGACAACAAATAAGGATAATATCATATAAGCGTTTTCAATATCTATGTATTACTTCACATATAGAGGAACTCAACGTGGATGATACATATATGGTTTTCTTCAAGATCATTCAACTTTTGTGTTGCAATACCACTTGGATCGTCTCCCTCTTTGGACATTCTTAACATAACAAGAAACCGTATACATCCTCCAATCGTCAGTTTTAAATTTGTTTTATCATGCTATCTAACTAGACAAAATATTTTGAGACTTCCCTAGTGTTAGATCAAAGATCGCACAATCTGTAGGTCACTATTTTGTAATATAAATGCGAGATTTAAGTCATAGACGGAACTTGAACATTTATTTTGGGGGGGCCGAAT
>LBNU01026889.1:10031-30303 GCA_014162995.1 Artemisia annua | reverse complement strand
TGATAACATCAAATAAGTCCATGATTTAAGTGTTAATTTCCCCTTAATTACTCATCTTTTGTATTCATATGTTAGGATATATACTCTTATTCGTTTATATTCTGTTTTCAGGACAAAGATGAGCAAAGAAACGAAGAAATGCGGAAATGAAAGGACTAAAGAGAAAATATATGAAGTATGCGGATTCTGCACCAACTACGGCGTAGAGGTTTCATCCACCTACGCCATAGCGGTTTCATCCACCTACGCCGTAGCAAGTACTTATGAAGACTACGGTGTAGCTCAGCCATGACTACGGTGTAATGAACAAATAAAGGGCTCTACGGAGTAGCAACTCTCCACCTACGGCGTAGACACCAAAATGAGGCAGTAAAGAACTCACGTGGCCAAAGAACAAGTTACAACATAGTTTCCCCAAATAACCAAGCCGTAGAAGCATCTAAGGAAGAAACAACGCTCGTAGCACTTGATCAAGCTACGGCCTAGTTGATATTAACAAAGGCTACGGGATAGCAACTCATCTAGCTACGCCGTAGCAAAGTCGGGCCTATAAATACCAGCCATAATTCCGAGTTTATCAATTCATTTTTCACCACACAGAAGTTGGGAGAAACTCAGAGAGCAGGAGGAACGAAGTTCAATCTGCATACAAGTCATTTCCAAGGGAGAATTCACACACCAATCATAAGTTTATTCATTCCTTTGATTTGTATTTGATTCATGTTTACATTTGTGATATTACATTCTTGTTTTACTGCAATTATGAATATGAGTGGCTAAACGCCTCTTGGTGTTAGCCTTGTTATGAAATTGTTATTATTATGATTTAGTTTTCTATGCATCTATCATCGTCTTGTTTGTATACTTTCTTGGCTAGTCTTAGGACACTCTAGTTTTGGTACTGTCGAGTATTGGTAGTTCCTTGGAGGCTTGGTGAATTAACCCTAGGACCCAAGCCGATGAGTATGTGACTTGGTGATAGAAATATCACCGTACATGTGCGATTAACCCTAGGACCACCTACCAATGCGATATGCTTAAAGAAGCTAGAGGAGGTGTAAGATGTGACAATACCCGGATCCCGCTAGACTGTCCAAGTTAGTAGAGGTACTTAATGACTCTTGCATCTTCGTCGCTTCACGCCGACCAATGAACTCTCGTCTTTACAATAGGCGGGAATAGGACAAGGTGTAAGATAGATTTAGGTGATTTAACCCTCTGATCCTAAATGTGTATAACCCCCAGATGAAACGATAGGATGCACTTGATAGAAAACTAATCATAATAATAACAAGAGTAGTAATTAGGTTAACACTGCTTCTCCCTACTGATTTTCTTCTATTTATTTACTGGTCTTGTCATTTACATTTATTAGTTAATTAATCTCTACATTCATAAACCCCCTTTTAAACGTGACACTAAACTTAGATAAACTCCACACGCATAGCTCTTTGGACGACCTCGGCTTTACCAACTAGCTATACCTCACACGACCGGGTACACTGCCCAATAGTGCATTAGGTAGACCTTAGGTAAACGAACAACTTTATAAATATTAAAACCCGGTCGGTGAAACCTGCATCAAGTTTTTTGGCGCCGCTGCCGGGGAGCTATTAGGATTTAATTTAAGTTAGAATTTTAATTTTTATTTTCAGTTTCTCACGATCATTTTTAAGATTCAAGTACCATGGTAGAAGTGGACATCGACAACCTCACGCTCGAGGAATATTTGGCTCTCACACGAGAAGAGCAAGGGCCTGGTTTGGTTAGGCCAGCTATTCGGGATGACGTGCAGTTTGAAATCAAGAATCAGTTCATAAGGGAATTACGGAAAGAACCATTTTCAGGAAGCAAGACGAAAGACGCTCACGAGTACATTGACAATGTTCTTTACATTGTTAGTTTGTTCAACATTATGAGAGTATCTCATGATGCAATTATGCTCAGAGTGTTCCCTATGACATTGACCGGAGGAGCCAAGAGATGGATTGATAGGTTGCCAGCTAGGACTTTAACACTTGGACTCTCCTGAAGAAGCATTTCATCTAGAGATATTGCCCTCCTTCAAGGACGGTAAAGTAGCTTGAAGATATTCACAACTTCAAGCTAGATGGATATGAAACATTGTACCAAGCTTGGGATAGGTACAATGATCTTTTGTACAAGTGCCCTACTAATGATCTCAACAAGCAACAAGTGGTCAACATTTTTTACAAAGGGATCAATATCTCCACCCGCCAAATGTTAGATTCTCAGGGACCGATCCCTGGAATGACCCCTGCTCAAGGATTAAAGGCTATTGAAGACATGGAGGACCACTCTCAAAAGTGGCATGAAGGTGGAAGTAGTAGGAGCATTGCTGGAAAATCGGATGGAATTACCCTAATCACCAACAAACTCGAAAGTTTGGGGCGTGACATGAAGAAGCTCAAGGAGAATGTTCACGCTATTCAAGTTGGTTGCGAGAATTGTGAAGGACCGTATTTGGCTAGAGATTGTCCTTTGAAAAAGGATTATGGAAAACCTAAAGAGGTGAAATATGGGGAAGGTAGACCATTCAAAGGTAACGGGTATCGTACAGGGCCATCAGGAAGCAATCAGCCACCTTATGGAGAAATAAGACCGAGTCTTGAAGAAACCATCAGTAAATATCTTGAATATTCGAGGAAGAAACAAGGAGAGAACGATGAATGGCTAAAAAACTTTCAAGAAGCCACTAACAAGAGCCTGGCCAAACATGACGAATCTCTCAAGAATCTTGAAGCAATGATTGATGATTTGGCCGATAACATTCATAAATAGAATGTAGCCAAAGAAAGCAAGAAAACAGTCGGAGCATGCATGCCAATGTTCGCCGACAAGGAAGAAGATCATCTGAAAGAGGTTAAAAGTCAGTCTTGTTATGAAATTCTTTCAAAAGAAGAACCAAGAAGTCGCAATTCAACACCATGTCAGCTTCCATCCAAGGAGGATAGCACGGAAAGCTTCATTCTCCTTGCACCATCGGTAACTCTAATTTATCAGCTTTGGCAGATTTAGGATCTAGCATCAATGTGATGCCTCTATCTTTATTTCTTTCACTTCGACTAACAAGCCTCAGGAAAACAAGTTTTTGGTAATCGAAATGGCAGATAAGACGAAGGCAACTCTGATTGGAGCAATCGATAATGTTCTAGTTAAGATTGACAGGTTTTTATTCCCCGTTGACTTTGTTGTGATTGATATGGCAAATACTCCTAGGGAAGACCTAATCCTCAGAAGACCATTCCTAGCAACATCTCGGGCCCGTATCAATGTCTTTGAGAAAGAGATATCTTTGGGAGTTGAACTTTACAACGAAAGGATCACTTTTAATATGGAAAAGACAAATACGCAAAGGCAAATGACCATGAGTAATTCAGTTGTAGAGAATGGCACTGTTAAGGAGGATCCATCAAACGCACTTGAAAAACCAGGTGAAATCTTTAACTATATGACACCTTTATGTTTAAAATTCGCGCATGATGTCAATCCAGACTTAAGCAATGAAAGTGAAGATTCTTCTAGAGCAGATAGTGATAAAGAAGATAGTTCATTTGGTCCCTGGCAAGGTGAAAAACCACTAATAGTCACATGTGTGTACCATTGTTGTGAACCTAAAGAAAGCACAGAGAGCGGTAAGAAAGAATTCATACCTTCTTGTTCTCCCTTCAACAAATGCTGCAATGGTGGAGGGAATATAAGATTAAGACAGCTATGAAAGGAAGCTAATGTTTGGACATGTTATCAAGAATCTGATTTTGATAAAGGCCCATGGTTAAAAAATTATTTTAAAGGGATTAATTCTGGATAGGAGATTGAATGGACGGTTCATTTTTGTAGGCCAGCAATCATGAAACAAGGAGGAACTACCCAGGCTTGGCCTACTTGTAACCCCCTTCAGAGAAAATGTAACGGGGGAAGGTTAGCCGAACCGATAGTTAAAAGGTATGAGTGGGCGTGTTTCAACGAACGCTTGAGAAAAGAAGTAAGCTATAAGGGAATTTCATTTGAAGATTGGATAGAGGTCAAATTTGGTGAAGTTCAGCTAGACCAGCAATTAAATGAAATATCAAAGGGAATGGGCACAAGCAAACTTTTTAAGAGATGACTTTCTTCGATCCGCACCTTACATCCCTTCGACAGTTTGGAATAGGATACCCGCAAATTTTGACAAAGAAAGAAGGGGAAGGTTTGTCTCCCCAAATGACTAAGAGCATGGCAGTGAGTCTAACTTAAAGACTCGATAATAAACAAAAGTGCTCTTTCGGGAGACAACCCGAATTATCCTTTTCCTTTTATTTTCCTTTTATTTTGTTGGCTTGGTATGTTTTGTGTTAATGATTTGCAGGTTTTATAGGAAGCTTTGCGTTGGGGAACCCATTTTTCGACTTTGCACCAAGAAAAATTCCCCATGACTTAGCTACGGCGTAGCTCCAACCAGTACTACGGCGTAGCAACACATTCTAGCTACGTCGTAGCTTCCTTCTGTACCTAAAAAATTTTATTTTACAAATCATAATTTAAACTTGTATTAGTTTTTAAATGAACTTTATGGGTGTGTTCCCTGTAAACCCACACGAGACTTCACTCATCCACTTGGGACACCAAGTGGTTTAAAAGGCTTGTTGCATACGCTAAATGCAACCGTGATTCTTATGAAAGTGAGTTAGGACTTTAATTTTTATTTTTCTTTTTTAGGTTTTATGCTTTTGGTAGTTGTGTGATTTCAGGGATTTGAAGTTTGCTCATTAGGGGAAGCGAAGGCACGTTTTCCAACATGATCCTTCTATCATTTTCAAGAGCAAATTTCAGGGAAGTTCTCGTTCCAATTATACTTTTTCTCTTTATTAATTATTTTATGTACAAAAGGGACTTTGTACAACTCAAGTGGGGGGACGGGAGTAGAATTATAACTTGAACTTTATGTTGCCCCATTTTTCTAGTTTATTTTGAAAAACTATGCCACTTTTAAAACTTTTGACATCTTTTTTCGAACCTAACTAGAATAAACTTTAGCCGAGCACATTAACCCTTAATACAATGGTGAGGTTTAGCCTATTTCAGTTTTCCCTGTTTTACCCCAAATCCACCAAAATTATAAGTGTGCCAGTAGTTTGTAAACTTTAGAACTTGGCCTTTACATCATTTTAAAACCATATACGAGTAGTGTATTGAGATTCCTTGATACATTTGGAAGAAACTATTTAAGAAGGCAGTATTTTAGGATTATCACCCAAATAACCTATATGTGTGTTTTTATCGATTAGTCACATTGACTATTCGACCCTCGTGTTAAACCCTTTGTTGCACTCACCTTTAGTGCAAGTTACGTCGTAGTTACCCAAATAACTACGCCATAGAAGCATCTAATTAAGAAACTACGCCCGTAGCACTTGATCAAGCTATGGCGTAGTTGATATTAAGAAAGGCTATGGCGTAGCAACTCATCCAGCTACGCCGTAGCAAAGTCGGACCTATAAATACCAGCCCTAACTCCGAGTTTATCAATTCACTTTTCACCACACTGAAGTTGGGAGAAACTCAAGGAGCAGGAGGAATGAAGTTCAATCTGCATACATAAGTTTATTCATTCCTTTGATTTGTATTCGATTCATGTTTACATTTGTGATATCACATTCTTGTTTATTGCAGTTATGAATATGAGTGGCTAAACACCTCTTGGTGTTAGCCTTGTTATGAAATTGTTATTGTTATGATTTAGTTTTCTATGCATCTATTATCGTCTTGTTTGTATATTTCTTGGCTAGTCTTAGGACACTCTAGTTTTGGTACTGTCGAGTATTGGTAGTTCCTTGGAGGCTTAGTGAATTAACCCTAGGACCCAAGCTGATGAGGATGTGACTTGGTGATAGAAATATCACCATACACGTGCGAATTAACCCTATGACCACCTACCAATGTGATATGCTTAAAGAAGCTAGAGGGGGTGTAAGATGTGACCAATACCCGCATCCTGCTAGACTTGTCCAAGTTAGTAGAGGTACTTAATGACTCTTGCATCTTCGTAGCTTCACGCCTACCAATGAACTCTCGTCTTTACAATAGGCGGGAATAAGACAAGGTGTAAGATAGATTTAGGTGATTTAACCCTCTGATCCTCATTGTGTATAACTCCCAGATGAAATGATAGGATGCACTTAATAGAAAACTTACTATAATAATAACAAGAGTAGTAATTAGGTTAACACTGCTTCTCCCTACTGATTTTCTTCTATTTATTTACTTGTCTTGTCATTTACATTTATTAGTTAATTAATTTCTACAATCATAAACCCCCTTTTAAACGTGACACTAAACTTATATAGACTCCACACGCATAGCTCTTGAGAAGACCTCAACTTTACCAACTAGCTATACCTCACACGACCAGGTACACTGCCCGATAGTGCATTAGTTAGACTTTAGGTGAATGAGCAACTTTATAAATATTAAAACCTGATCGGTAAAACCTGCATCATGCACACAAATGTGTTTGTTTATCAGATGTATTGTAAAAATATTAAAGTTACTATTGATGGATAGTAACTTTTCCCAAAATCCATTTATTTTCATGAATGTTATTGTCTTAACTAATATCTCATGAGTATAAAAAGCGTTGTTGGTAGAATCTAAGTACTTAGCGGATATTTGTGATCTTCAATTTTTACTACTTATGTTTCTCTACAAAGATAATTATTTGTAAGTTCTCAATAAGTATTTTTAAAAATGCAATACATGAACAATACAATAGATACATGAAAATGTTTTTTTTTTAACTTCATCAAAATTCATTTATTATCTAAAAATAAACATAATTTTAACACGTAGCTATTGTGCTTATAAATAAGCAAATCAGTATAAATACGAAAAACATAAGCAATCCAAAAAACACCCTATAATAAAAAAAATGTGACGTAATTGGTCAGAAATAACTTATCTACGTAAATAAATTTGAAAAGAAAGACAAATGAAAAGAGTACTAGCTAGTACAAAAGCTTGGTAATTAAAAAATAATTAAACATGTAAATTTGTTTTGTAAGTATCCATTCTTAATTGCAAATTTACAACATATTGTTCCAACTTATATACTACTTTATTATTCATTATTATTTTTTGAATATGAATTATCCAACAACTAAGTAAATGAGTGAGATGTATCTGCGCGTTGCACCAAAATTGGAGTTTGTACTTGTATTAGAAACTACATAAAAACACGCATAGATTGAATACTTGACCTTGTGCTTGTTAGGGGCAAAGATGTCTCACCAATTACCAGCTAAACTACGCGCCATTAGCATATTAGTAATTTTATATTCTATGAGCATTCAATGGGTATTCAATGTTATCAGTCCCCTGCATCTTTTTTCATTAGGATCATGAAGTTCATAAATCTATGGAAATTAAATAAAACTAAATCAGGTCATATTTTCATTGACGATAACAGAGATTACATAGAAAGTAGATCTAGAAATAGATCTACCCAGAAATTACATAGAAACTAAATCAGGTCATATTTAGAAGTCTATAAACTTTCTTTTCACAATTCCGTTTCTTTGGCCAAATTTAGAAGATCTTTGTGTGCGCAGTAAAGCTTTCTAGATAGTTAAATTTATTTCTTTATGTTTTGTTACTTGTTAGTGCTCATTTCCAAATTAGTTTTTTGTCAACCCAAAGGCAATTAAATTTGTTGTTGAGTGGTTTCCAAACTTAGCCTGAATGGCATTATGATATATATAAGTCAAACCAAGATATAAAAAAAAAAATAAAAAATGGAATGTTTCAATCGATTTGGTACTTGTTAGACAACTGTAATGGTCAAAAGGCCTATTCAGACTTTTGAACGAAATACCCTTCGATTGAGTTATGGAATGATGTACGGTTATGAAATTAGCCTTTGGCGTCCAAATTTATGACCTATTTGCTTTGGAGAACAGCAAAGATGGATATCTAAGTGAACTTATAAGTTGTGCATTGAGCTCTAATATGCACTGGACATGGCGTAGACCTCCAAGGAATGAAAAAAAAAAAAAAAAAAAAAAATCTGAGGAGATAGATGCTCTTCTGAGTTGGAAGTTTTGAAAAGTAACACGGGGAAGATAAATGGTTTGGGGTTTCAGTTCATTGGCGAAGTTCTTTCTCAATTCAACTAAAAAGGTGACTAAATCTAATTACCTGCCATACTCTGAAAATTAATTATACTTTATAGAATAAAATTAATATTTTAGTGTGAAAAATATACTTAAATCTAATTCCAATCAGAAACAATTGGACACCAAAGGCATGGATTTACACTCGATTATTTTTCCACTTTGCAACGAGTCCTTGGATTCTATGATCTTGGTTAAGTTTTGATTCTATGCTCACTTGTACCTATGCTAAATCTCTTTGGGTCAATATGGGTGTTGGTAGGAGCTAAATCAACATTGATTGGGCAGATCCAAAGTTTAATAGCAGTGACGCGAATATGTTTGTAGCGCATTTGGAAGGTGAGAAATGAGAATCATTTAGGCTTTTAAGGAACTTGCAAATCCATTTTTTGAGATACAGGATTTGTCCTTCTGTCGAATATCTAGTAGATGTCATAACAATAATTAGAGCAGGAATCTGTGGAATCTTAATCCTTATTTAATTATCAGTGTCTAGTTCTTCTTAGTCATGGGGTAAAGGTTTGGAGTTTCTTCTAGGTCTTTGTTATTGTTACATTAACAGGGTCGGGTGTCCTCTGTTGCATATTGCTAGCGGGTTTTTTTGTTTCTTTTGTGGCCTATGGTGTGGTTGCACAGCTCTCGTGGCTCTCCTTCTTCCTAAAGCTGATTCTTTTCTATAACAAAGTTTTGCGTCAAAGAAAAGGCCTATTCTGACGACTCACTAGTCTGACGCTTGAACATTAAAGGGTAACCCGCCCATAATGACCTAGTACACGTACTCAATACGCATACATTATACAAAATAGCACTAAAATTTAACCTTATAAATCGAAAAGATTTTTACAGTAAATTCTGCTAATTCTTCAAAGAAACAAACATTCAAAGACAAATTATCAAAGATGTAGTACTGATTCCGTTACCTCCAAACAGTCATGGGTATTCCAGGCAAGAACTGTGGTAACATACTCGATCCGGAAACCTTTTATCTTTTTATTAAATTAGACCCAACTTCGACTTTTACCCGAGTTTTGCTAAAAATTCTAAAACTTAAATAGTAAGAGTTGTAGATCTTTTTATCATATATATAAATTCGTTAGGTAGTTGTTGCATGGTACTCAAAGTGAGTGAGATTTAAAGAGTAACTGAATGTTCGCAAGCTTGTCAATTATCTTTTATTTCTACCCATTTATCTTTGCAACTTTCCTGTTTTGATCCTTCTTCGCATCCAACTTCTACCATCTGCAATTCCATCAGCCCATAACAAAAACACATAAAATCCAACAATAATGGTCCCTTTATGCTTATTTATCCATAAACAAATGTAACAAATAAGATATCACATATGCATTGTGAATATCACAATGTTAACAAATAAGGATAATATCATACATCCTCCAATCATCACTTTTAAAATTTTATCATGCTAGACAAAATATGTGGAGACTTCCCTAGTGTTACAGATCAAGGATTGTGCTATCTGTAGGTCACTATTTTGTATTATAAATGTTATAGATATAACTCAAGTGAAGAAATAATATTGATTGAATACTTTGTATTGTTATTTCTGAATACTGGAACAGAGAAAAAAAAAAACAGCCATATAAATATACCAAGCAAGCATAAACAAGGAAATCCCAAATGCCCAACTTGTCAAGTAGAGATTGTAACTGCCGCGATCCCAAGGCTTTGGTAAATAAGTCAGCCACTTGTAGTTTTGTATCAATGTATTTCGGCTCTATGTCTCCAGACTCAACCCGTTCTCTAACAAAGTAACAATCCATCTCCACGTGTTTCGTTCGCTCATGGAAGACTGGATTGTTGGCAATGTGTTTGACTGCTAGGTTGCCACAGAAAAGCGTGGTCGAATTAGTTTGAGTGGCTCCTAGTTCTTGTAAGAGCCATCGCATCCATAGAATTCCGCTTATAGTGGCGGCCATTGCTCTATATTCAGCTTCTGCGGAAGATCGTGACACCACAGATTGTTTCTTTGATTTCCAAGAAACCGGAGCCCCCCCCCCCCCAATGAGAAGTAAATAGCCGGTTCTGGATCTCCTAGTGTCAGGACATCCAAGCCAGTCTGAATCAGAGTATGCCATAAGGTTTGTTCCTCCTAATTTTGGAAGGAGGATGTCTTGTCCCGGAGTAGCTTTTAGGTAATGTAACACTCTTATGGCTGCCTCCATGTGATTCTGTCGAGGGTCCGCCACAAACTGAATCAGAACATTTACTGATTAAGCAATATCGGGCCTGGTCACTTGCAGATAAAGTAATCTTCCTACCAGACGACGGTACTGACCAGCATCTACCCGTTCTTCTTCATCCCCTTTGCTAAGTTTTAAATTCTGTTCCATTGGGAATGCGCTAGGACGACAACCCTGCATCCCACTATCTTCTAGTATGTCAAGAACACATTGTCTTTGACTGAGAACCAACCCTTCTCGAGTTCGTGCAACTTCAATGCCCAAAAAATATTTTAGGACCCAAGGTCTTTATGCTGAACTTGTCGTTAAGAAAAGCCTTTGTTTCCTCTATTTTTGTGGTGTCATTACCTGCAATAATGACATCATCGACATATATAAGAGCAGCTAGGAAAATATGCCTGTCTCTAAAGATGAAAAGAGAGTGATCCGCCTTGGATTGCGTGAAACCAACTTCAAGTAGTGCTGAAGTGAATTTTTTATACCAATTCCTAGAAGCTTGTTTTAGGCCATAAAGAGATTTCCTGAGTCTACAGACTTTATTTTCTTTTCCCGTTTCGAAGCCTTGGGGAATTTTCATATAAACCTCCTCAATCAAATCACTGTGCAGGAAAGCGTTGTTGACATCAAGTTGATGGATGATCCAAACTTTTCTTGACAGCGATCGTAAGTAACGTCCGAACTGTTACTATTTTGCCACTGGAGCAAAAGTATCATGAAAGTCGATACCTTTTAATTGTGTGAAGCCTTTCGCCACCAATCTCGCCTTATACCTTTCCACCTCTCCATTTCGCTTGTACTTCACTTTGTAAATCCATTTAGAATCTATGGCTCTCTTTCCCTCGATCCAAGTGTTATTAAGTTCAAGTGCCTTTATTTCTTTTATCATGGCTTCTCTCCAATTTTTGTCTTGAGCAGCTTGTTTAAAAGTTTTTGGCTCATCATGTGAGGTAATGGCTGTTAGAAAAGCTTTGTGAGATTTGGAGAATCTGTTATAGAAAATATAATTTTCCATAGAATGAGTCGTCGAGGGTCCTTGATTGGATGTAGGTAACGCGTGGTCAATGGATGGGGGGATCTTTACTTCATAGCCATCAAGCCATTTGGACCGAAATCGCTCCCTCTTTTCCCTTGTAGGCATATCGTTGTTGGATTCGGTGATGGCTGAGAACCATTGTTGTTGGTTTCTTCATTGGATTGAAATAGGTTTTCGCCATGGGGTTGTGGTCCATCATGACCTTGTACGGGGCTGTAACTTTTGGTTGTTTCGGTGTTGGGTTGTGGCCCATCATGAGTTTGCACAGGGGTGTGCCTTTGGTTATTGGTTGGATTTTCCATGCCTTCTCTTTCTTGCACGTCACCATTTTCATTTATTTCTTCATTTGATTCTGACCAGTAACCGCCTGGGCTTGACTTTCGTTGACATCATAATACCAAGGCGGAAATTCAAAAATCTCCGGTTCCTCAACACACTTGAGCACTTTGTTCGATTCAGTTGGAAAAATATTTTCAACAAATCGAACGTGACATCATAATACCAAGGTGGAAATTCAAAAATCTCCGGTTCCTCAACACACTTTAGCACTTTGTTCGATTCAGTTGCAAAAATATTATCAACAAATCGAACGTGTCTTGAAACAATGATTTTATTTTTGTCAACATCAAAAATTTTAAAACCCTTGGTTCCTTCAGGGTAACCCAAAACTATTCCCGGCTTCCCCCTTTCTTCGAACATATCCCCTCCCGTTTCGGTGCTATGTGTAACCACCGGTAAATTTCCATTTATATTAATACTTAAACAATAGAACATTTGTCCATTTTTCACGTCTAAATTTTTTTTTGTTCCCTTAAATTCGTTTTGAATAAATATCTTTATACGTTAAGTATAAATATTTTCAATTTTCATTTACCACTTTATGTCATTTCTAAATGTTTGTCAATTATTACAGTTTTCATAAAATCCTAAGTTATTATATATTATTATATATGTATCTAAGTCTTAAACGTTAAAGTACAAGTCATTCAAGCTAAATGTACAAGTCCTTAAATCTAGTGTACAAGCATTTAATGCATATAACCTAAAAACTATATTTATGTTAACTTAAATGTATCTAAAGTAACTTATATTTATCTTAACCTAACAAAATACTAAAAATATATTTCCTACAACTCTTAAACTCTATGTATAACATCCCCAAGCCTATGGTACAATCACCCAAAGCCTAGTTCGATACCTCTTTATTTGTTTTTCTAGTTCGATTGTAAACTAAACTAAACCTAACTAAATTTCTATACCACTAAACCTTACCTAGCCACAATATACACTACACATCATCATGTTTCAAGATTTCTCACCATGGTCAAACATAGAGATGAGATCAATATAGAACTCATATTTGCCATAGAACCAATGAAACAATCATAGCCGACCATTTTTATTTTCCACCTTTTTGTTAAAACAAAATATTTCGCAAACGGTAAATCGTCAAGCTACAAAAAAATACCATCTCGACGAGAATTAAATCACCTTTCTATAGATATGCATTGTTATATACTTTCGACGAACTTTTTTTTTCGACGAACTTTTATTTAAAAAAATTTCCGCCCAGAAAAATCATATATGATTTGTAAAAATCATATATGATTCGTTAAAATCAAATCATATATGATTCTTACGAATCATATATGATTTTTAAAAATCATATAAAATCTTGATATTGAAGCCCAAGTAAAAGTCAAGAAAGTGTTTAGAGAAGCCTAGAAGAGAAGAAAGCTTAGTTCTATTTCCAAAGTCACTTTGTCAAAAATCTGCTCTAATCGAGCTTAAAAGCTTGTAAGTATCCTAGACCTTTTCAATCCCTTTTGTAATTTAAATACACTTAAACATGCTACTAAACTAGTCCTACTAGCCAGCCTAGGTCAAAAACCATGTTTTCATATCTTTCTGATGTTATCAGTAAACATGCACACCCTCTTGTAGAATAGTTTTTGCTAAACCTTAAGCTACATCATGAGACCTTTAAACAAGCTAAGTAAACATTTAATATGTTACAGAAACGAGCTATAGGATTTTGTAGGAGCTAAACAAATTTCTGCTCACTTTCTGTTCTTTTCAAACAGTCCCAAACACTCATGTTTCGCCTCATTTTTCTACCATGAGCCTAAGGTATTAAACCTAGCCAAAAGACCTATGTGACCACCAGCCAGGACCATCTTAAATTCCCCCAAGACCTTGCCAAAATACATAGATAGCACGATGATAATTGAGCTCATTTCCTGGTCGAAAGTCACAAAACTAAAACGCCCCTACTTTGTAGAACATCATTTTCTCAACAATATAAACCATAATATACTGAGGAAATACTTTAAATAAACTAATAAACATGTTAGGATACAGAACGAATCGGTTCATAAGCTTTAAAATCAAAACCCAAGTTGTTTTTACATTCTGTTTATTATCGAGATAGGTCCCAAAGTACCAACTTCGAGTAATTATTTCACCTATAAAATGAGCTCCTAAAAAGCAGAACTTGGGGGCAAAACAAAGCCTTTATAGCATAGATTAAGTAGAACCAAGAACGTAGGAAAAAGATCAAGTCATTTTGTTTTTATCGAGCCATAGTTTTGCCCTGTCACGTTTTGGAAACAAAGAAAAACACTTGAGATTATTTTTCTTAAAAACAGTTTCATGACACCAACTTGGGAGATTAATTGTGACCAAACCATATCACCTTAGGACGTTGGGTTTGAACCTATAGAAAGACATTACTGTATACTAGCGAATATACCAAAGGCGTGGTAAAATTCTCCTCATACCTCATATATAATCAGCCCTACTTTTGGCCTTAACACGCGTTTTATAAACTTATACTTTTAATTGTTTAGAACAAGTAAATGGGAACCATAAGCTAAGAAGCTAGGGATAACCTGTTTACAAACTTATTTTGACGTAAACAAAAGATTCGTAAAGAGTTTTACCCATTTCTTAAGCTAAAATTGTGTTTTTCTTTAAAAATGTCCTCGGATGTAAACGTTATTATGCATGATGGGTATTTTATGTCAAAACTCTTAACTATTCTTATGAGTCAAAGTTAAAATGAGGTGAACTTGAGGTTAAAGGGTATAAAGTGTCATATTTAAAAGTTCAAGGTAGAAACTGTCATTTTATTAAAGTTCAGGGGGTAAAATTATCATTTCACCAAACTTAAAGGTATAAAATGTAATTTTATAAAACTTGAAAGTTAGGAATTGAAATTGTATAAAACTTGAGGGGTTTAGGTTGTAGATATGTAAAACTTATGGGTATGAATTGTCATTGTAAGATAGTTCAGGGTAAATATCGTCAATATCTAAAAATCTAGGGTAAAAAGTGTAATATTTTCATATTATCTCGGGAACTAGGTTAACTAATATATAAACTGTAAAAACGATAACGATATCATTAAATTTTGAAGAAAGTTTACATTAACTCATTAAACGTTACAATCATTAACAAATCTTTAACGGAATCGATAATAAATGTATATATATTCTTATATACTGAAAAGCTTGATATATCAACTCAGGTTAAGTGTCGGAGACGTTTATCAACTTTATTTAAACATGATTTCCATCTAGACTACGGTAACATCGAGGTGAGTTCATAGTCCCACTATTTTTATACATTTTTCAAACTTGTGGGGAGATACATATGATGAGACGAAAAGTGTTACGCTTTTAGGGGGTCATTTAAGCCCTAATTCGTACAAATGTGATCAAATATTGCCCTAAATCGTTCCTTTTGTCATTTTAGGTACTTTGGAGAGGAATTCTGGAAAACATGCGTATTTGGACGTTTTTGGAGCATAAAAGTGAAGAAAACGATAAAGTCTCAAGAAAGCAGGATTTACAACCTGACGGCGTCAGGATTTACAAGGCGACGCCGTCAGCAAGGATGACAAAAGAGTGGAAATTAATTATCAAACGACAGGCCAGAATGTTTTTGGAGGTTTTACACCTGACGGCGTCAGGTGTTGGAGAAAGTAGGCCGTCTGGTGTTAAGTTAAAGAGAGACGGCCCAGAAGGATTTACAAGCTGACCACGTCCTAAATGGATCTAGGCCATCCGACAACCCTAATGTCGGCGAGGTGACGGCGTCAGGGTCTAAAGGCTGACGCCGTCCCAATGTATTTTCTATATATATTTTCCAAATTTTCATTCATTAGGGGGGACATTGTGGAGAACTTTTAGGGCAAACCCTAAGGACGAATTTTCTGTAACTTTTAGGGTATCCAACCCTTGGATGCCTAGTGCTTAATCAAGATAAGTCTTCACTTTTATTCAATCAATATGTCTATGTGTTGGTTGTCTATCTATCTTGCTTGTCTTTTGATTAACATAAGTAGCTAAATTCCCTAGTGTTTGCTTAGATCTAATGAAACCTAACTATTGATTATTGGTTGCTTGATGTGTGTTGTTGTTTGTTGGGATGATTGTTTCATCGATGTTAGGCTCAAGAAAACTGGCCAACCTCCTTTATGGTAACGTGCTTGAACGTCTTGGGAAACATGTAGCCAAGGCATACTAGGCTATTAAGGTAGTATTTAACGCATGAGCCACTGTTTACAACCCCTATGGTTGTGCCGTGCATGGCATAGGGCGAGATAAGAGCTCATAGAATTGGAGAGATATGTATGCCACTCCATGAGTTATTAGGAATACACCCTTCATCCACACAAGTAACACACATATCAATTAACCGGTAAAAGATAGTTAGGGAGTAATGAAATCTAAGTAAACACAATTTTCTCCATATTGTTTTCACAACCACAATAGTTTAGATATTTATTTATTTTAATTTGCATAAGTAGTAAACTTGGGTTAGTTGATTAACAACTAATTCCGCCCTTCTTCCAAAAACCGAGATTTTAATTGCTTTCATAAAAATATAAAAATACAATAAAGAATCTTCCCTCCACCTTTAGACCTATAGATTAGTTTTTCTATCCTAACGAACACTATTCCCTGTGAGAGAACGATCAATCCCCCGTACTTACCACTATCCTATACTACATCGGTCAGGTACACTGCCTGGTGGGGTTGTAAGCCTCTTGAGATCCCTCGAGAGGTAAAACCTGTTGTAAGGTTACAAAACCACGCATCAAGTTTTTGGCGCCGCTGCCGGGGAATAGTTATTGTTTAGGTAGAAACTTTATTTCTTTAGGTCCACTCACTAGAATCCTTTCTAGGGAGATTTCTATTTTATTTTTATAGGATTTTCTTTAGTCTATCTTTTTCTTCGTGCTTTTGTTCGTAATCTTTGCCATCCGCCATCATGGAAGGTGGTAACATCCTTGATCGCTCCACCCTTAGGATTACTAGAAGCCGTAGCTCACAAAGAGACCTTATTCCACCCTACGCAGAACTTGACAGGGAAATGCGAAGGATGAGGCAACTCTTTACATCTCCCGAACCATCTGGCATTGCCATTGCCTTTGATAATGCCCTCTATGGGGAGGAATCTAACCTCCATTCAACACCCCTAGTCCTCGCTCCACTCAAAGTGAGGATATTCCCGAGAACCCAGCCCCTAAAACCCTCAAAGACTACTCCTCTCCCACACCTCATGGCTTCTCCAATGCGATTGTTTTCCCAAATGAACGCACAGACGAAGTCTTGCGCGCAACTGACATTTGGCTTGTCCAAAATGTGTGCAAATTCCACGGGTCAAGAAATGAAGACCCAATCCAACACATCAAAGACTTCCTGAAAATAGTGGACACCCTCCATACGGATGGAGCCACTAGAGATACCTCCCGATTATGATTCTTCCCTTTCACCCTTTATGAAAAAGCCAAAGATTGGTATAACAAACTTCCTTCCGAGTCCATCTTCACATGGGAACAGCTTATCTCGAAATTCTACGAGAAATTCTTCCCCATAGGTAGAACCTCCACGTTGAGAGATGGAATCCTCCGTTTCGAAGTGGACCCAGCCGAGCATATTTACGAGTCTTGGATTAGATTCAAGGACCTAATTAGGCGAGTCCCCCATCATGGCATTGAACTCTGGTTCCTTGTCCAAATCTTCTACGACAGTGTCTCTAAAAACGACCAGAGAGGAATCAATAACTCGCCTAAAGGTAAGATAGCCTACTTAAGTGCTGAAGAAGCGTGGAGTAGAATCGAGGAATATGCAAATGATCAAGACGACACTTGGGATGAACCTGATTCGATCATGAGCATTTCCAAAACTATAGGAAACCCTCCCGTTGTTAGCCGATTAAATAGATTAAAAGATCAAACGGCCTATCTAGACAAGTCCCAACCAACCAAACAGCTATCCAACCCATACTTGATCTGTGATCAATGTGGTGGCCCGCACGAAGTTGAGGAATGCGAAGAAAACGCCACCACCGAACAAGCATGTTTATCAAGTCATTATATTTTTGATGATCCTTCCCTCATAACTTTTTATCAAAACGACGATTTCACCCCTTGGGGGAATCTTGAAAAAAACGGGGGAGGGGGAGAACATCTTGACTACAAGGTTAGAAGCACTTTCGAGAATGACCTTGGGCATTTCATGTTTGAAAAGGATTTGCAACTAAAAGGCCTTGATAGCCTCATCAAAAGTCAACAGAACGACATGAGAGCCAAATTCGCAGAATTCGACACCATTCTTGACGGCCTCGACAAAACCCCAACAGATCAAACAGATCCNGACCTTGGGCACTTCATGTTTGAAAAGGATTTGCAACAACAAGGCCTCGATAGCCTCATCAAAAGTCAACAGAATGACATGAGAGCCAAATTCGCAGAATTCGACACCATTCTTGACGGCCTCGACAAAACCCTAACAGATCAAACAGATCCTCTACTCGCCATTGCCACTCGTGCCGGCACAACTACTAAGGATCCACCTTACCCAACCCCACAGCCTGCTACTACGAAGCCTGACACACCTCACGAAGAGGAGGGTGACGCAAGCAATGAAACTCATGAACAACACCCTCAAGCAAACCTTCCTACAACCGCTCCTACTAAACAACCCGCTAAAGTCCCATATCCATCCCGTCTCAAGAATCAGAAGGTAGAAAACGACAATAAGAGATTCTTGTCATATCTAAAGGACTCCGTGGTCACCATACCTCTTCTTGATGCATGTTACCATATGCCCAAGTATAGTACATACTTCAAGAAGCTTCTGGCAAACAGAAAGAAACTCGAAGGTCTTGTGACCCTCGGTGAAGAATGTTCTGTGGTGACTCAACGAGGACTACCAAAGAAAGTGGACGACCCAGGTAGTTTCACCTTGCCCTGTTCCGTGGGATCCTTGTCAATCAAAAATGCTCTAGCTGACCTTGGGGCAAGTATCAACCTCATGCCACATTCTATGTTCACCAAACTAGGGTATTCAGGATTGAAACCTACTCGCATGAACATCCAGCTGGCCGATAGGTCGGTCAAATATCCCGTAGGAATATGCGAGAATGTGCTCGTTAAGGTAGGAAAGTTCAAATTTCCAGTCGACTTCGTCATCCTTGAGATGGAGGAAGACGACCTCATGCCCATCATCCTGGGAAGGCCGTTCCTCGCAACTGCTCGCGCCGTTATTGATGTTCATGACGGTAAACTAACTCTGCGAGTAGGAGACGACAGCTTAACCTTTGACATCAAGGACACAATGAGCCTTTCCCCCGAAGCAGCTAATCAGCTTTACTTTATCGGTGAAGTTGATGAAATCTCGGATGTGATTGACAACTGTATAGATGAACAAGTAGAAGCTGGTTGGCTGAGAGATGAGTCCCTCAAACCTATCTTAGAAAAGGAGAAAACTGCAGATGTTAATGCAGTCTCCTTCTACCCCAGACAAGAACCAGAACTGCTTGAGCTTCGCAAACCGGAAAACAAACTCAAACCCTCCATCATCGAGCCACCCACACTAGAACTCAAAGAACTCCCGAGCAACCTTGAATACGCTTTCCTCCAAGGAGAGGATCAGCTTCCAGTTATCATAAACTCCGCCCTAGATAAAGAACAAAAAGGTAAACTCCTAGAAGTTCTAAGGAAATACAAAGGGGTCATAGCATGGATTGTGGCCGATATCAAGGGGATCGACTCAACCTTTTCCACGCATAAAATCCTTATGGAAGAAGACTACAAGCCTACCGTGCAACCTCAAAGGCGAGTAAATCCTAATATCAAGGAAGTTGTGAAAAAGGAGGTCATTAAACTCCTCGATGCAGGGCTAATCTACCCAATATCGGACAGTCCGTGGGTAAGTCCTGTGCAGGTTGTACCGAAAAAAGGAGGAATGACAGTAGTGAAGAACGATAAGGATGAGCTAGTGCCTTAGAGAACCGTGACCGGATGGCGTGTATGCATAGACTATAGGAAACTAAATGATGCCACCCGAAAGGATCATTTCCCTCTCCCGTTCATCGATCAAATGTTGGAACGGCTAGCAGGCCATGAGTACTACTGTTTCCTAAATGTGTTCTCAGGGTATTTCCAAATCCCCATCGCCCCTGAGGACCAAGAAAAGACAACGTTTACATGCCCCTATGGCACTTTCGCCTACAAGCGAATGCCCTTTGGACTATGTAACGCCCCTGCCACTTTCCAGCGCTGCATGATGGCAATCTTCCATGAGCTGATGGAAGATAGTATGGAGGTCTTCATGGATGATTTCTCAGTCTTTGGGAACTCCTTTGACCGCTGTCTATGAGAAAATGCTTAAACGATGCGAAGAAACTAACTTGGTACTAAATTGGGAAAAGTGCCACTTCATGGTCAAAGAAGGAATCGTTCTAGGGCATAAAATCTCAGGGAATGGAATTGAGGTGGACCGGGCAAAGATCGAAGCTATATCCAAACTTCCCTACCCAACAACGGTCAAGGCAATCCGTAGCTTCTTAGGTCATGC